>MVGC01000064.1:0-72864 GCA_003589665.1 Aspergillus sclerotialis
CAGTTTTAAACTGGGGTCAATTGCATCACCTCACTCCTTGTCGGTATGGCATAATCTGACGACTTACGAAGTCGATTATGAGTCTACCTCTCTGGACTTGTTTTTCGGGGAATGCCTGCAGCTGCACTGTGGCTGTATTGTATGTTTCCTGATCTACAACAATGCATGATTGAGACTGGGTCATTACAATAACAACCAGAAGGTGAGTCTTTAGTCTTAGCAATCTGGACTGAGTGTGTAGCCTGTCACCATGCCTTTTTCCTATTCAGTATGTTAGTTTACTCTGTAAACAATCCCTGCTGGAAGAAAGTATGAAAATGATCAAGAGAGAGAGAGCCTGTCAAAGTTCAAAATTTCTTCGAGTTTCCTAATTCTTCGCCTTGACCAGGTCCTTTGGTCAACTGCCTTCATGTTTTGTTTTCTCATTAAAATACTACTCCTGTCCTGGCAATTGGGGGTTTGCTAAAAGTCTACGCAGAAGCTTTCGCACTTCCGACAGTCTTGTGGCCTGGTATTCCACAATTAGATATACTCAGCCTAGTTGGAGGCTCCCAGGTTGGACTATACAGTAGTCCTTGTACTAGTTTGTCTTAACTAGTCGAGGCTGGCTCAATTAAAAATAGAGCTCTTTTCGAGATTGGTCCACTTAATTGGCCATTCACTCTCCTCCATTCGGAGCTTCTATAGGGATAGCGAGAAATTATGGCGTCATCACAATCATCGACATCCAACGACAGCCAGCATGCCTCAGGGCCTAGGGAGAGCGGAGATAACGAAATGCCCCAGTTGGATACTCTCATTTCTCATTTAGTTGCAGCGAAGCGGTCTTTGTCCTCGATAAATCACGTTTGGCGTGCCAACGAGATTGTCACATCCGCTCGCTCAGCGCTTGAGGAGACTGTTGTCTTGTCAGCAAGAACTGGCTTCCTTCGCCGCGGGCTCAATAACCAGCTGCGGCTTCTCTATAGCGTTCGAACAGAAGTGCAGGAGATATCTCTGCGGGGCAGATCAGAATTTTCGAGCATTTTAAAGAGCCTTGATGCTGCTGATGCCCGCCTAAGGAGAACATTAGATTCCCTCCGGGAAACTATTGTGCATGCCTCATTTCGGCCCGAAGGAGAGGAACCAAAAAGCCTGCATGATTTCGTAGATGAACGTGGTGTCGAAGAGCTACATACTGCTTTGAAGAGCTCCATTGATCGTACCAATGCTGCGCAGGCGGAACTTGATGCGTCCAACCAGGCGTTTGATGATGAACTCCGTTCAATCAAAAAGGCCCTAGGGCATTATCGGGCTGCCACGAAGCTAGCTTCATCCAGATCATCTGCTTCATCCTCATCCTCATCTTCTGCGTCAAATTCTAGCCTACCTTCCTTGTCATCAGTGCCTTCGATGCTACGCTCTTTAGAGATACACGCCCAGGAAATGGCCGACTTACTGGAGTCTCTGGTCCGGCACTTTGATTTGTGTGTCACCGCCGTTAAACATACCGAGGGCGGTGGTGCAGCTGCGCGATCCATCACTGGTGATATTCCCGATGGGGTGAATGTCAGCGGCCGAGCTGGGTCGAATGAAGAGAGCCTCAAAGCCAATATAAATGCTCCGCTTGAACCCGTGTCCGATGCTGAATATAAACAGATGGTGAATGTTCTAATGAAAGACGCCGCTGAGGCAGAAGACGTTGTAATGGAGATCCAAGATCGCATCGGAGACATGGAGACAGTTTTCGAGAATATTTTGACGCAGCGGGACGTCCTACTGTCAATTTACAACGCCACAACAGATGTTTTCCAACATCTGTCCTCTCTAGCTTCAACACACTTGCCAGGCTACATATCCCAGGGACACAAGTTTACTCGTGTATGGCAAGAAGAACATGACCGTATCAATGGTGGACTAGCGGATCTGTCCGATCTTAATTCTTTATATGACGGGTTCCTTGATGCCTATGACGGCCTGATTCTTGAAGTCTCTCGTCGGAGACAGGTGCGAAATCGAGTGGAGAAGGTTCTCCGCGATACGAGACAAAAATTAGACCAACTCTATGAGGAGGACGTGAATGCCCGCGAGGCTTTCCGCGTTGAACAGGGCGACTATCTCCCATCAGACATTTGGCCTGGAGTCGGGCGAGAGCCAATGCGTGTTGAATTCTTGCGCATTTCCGGTGGTAATCTGAAGGGAGTGCATCAGCAAGCTGAGGATAAAGCAGCTGGTCAGGCAGAAGACAGGGACAGACCGCGAACAGCGGTTGCTGATGACAATGCTGACGAAGGGGAGGTGATTCCAGACTTGTCGAAACAAGTCGTTGAGCGTGCTTTTATGCGACTCGAATCCAGAAACAGAAAGCCAGCATAATTACAATACGGAGATAGGAACGTCCCGACTAGGAGAATATATCTCGTTGCCTTTGACCAACCTGACTAAATCGAGAATTTGAAATTACTGTCGATTCAACGATTTTCTCCCATCTTCCTCGTTCTACGAATTCCCTCATATTTCCAATACTTTCTTTTTCCTTTCAATTCTTTCAGGCCATCTTCCTGAACAGAACATCATATTTGTCGTTAAGAATAATCGCAAATATGTAATGACCCTATGATGAATCCAAACCAAGCATACGTGTTATTACAGTCTACATTCCCTCACCAGGACAGGGAGATCCGTTCGGGCTGGCCTCATTCAGACGCATACTCTGCCTGGTTTTATCCGGAGATGTAAGCGCTGTCGAGGCTGACTGGGCATCTTCCCATGTATAGTGAAGGCGATGGACTGAATGATTCCCAAAGAGAGCTCTGATGGGTCTGGCAGAAACGCTTTTTGACTTATTATTACGATTCATGTCTTTTCATCGTGCTATGCAAAAGCATATTCGATTCAAATGCCTGTCTATGTCCGAGGTATCCCATATATAGCTTTCAATCATCACTTCATACAAAATGCCCATCAAAAAATCATAAATCCTTATGCAACATATCCATTTCCTATCTTTAATATCCCGTAAATGCACCAGTTTTCATAATCCAAGTAACGGTTGAAAAAGGATTATTTCTTCTTTCTCGATGAAGTTGTGACCAAGCGCTTCTTAACATGCTTGGGCATTTTCTTCGAGCGCTGTTCGCGCCTCTCTTCTTTAACCTTTTGCTTGTGTTCCTTTTTCGCCTCTTTGTCCTCGAAGCGTTTCCCACGCGGTGCCTTCTTTGCGAAAGGGTCCTTGGGCTCGCCTCCAGTTTCGCCTGCATCAGATTCGGAGCCGGAAACCGAAAGCCCGCCACTACCATCGGAGTCCTGCTCTTCATCCTCACGCGCAGCCTGGCTGGAAGCCTTTCCATTAGCCAGAAGGTCACGGTAGACAAGGTCGTTACCCTCTCCAGCACGAATCTTTTCGACATCGCGCTCAATGTCGTACACTTGTTCTAGTGTCTGCGGAATATATTGTTGTCGAAAGACGGCAGTGTCCACATCATCGGAGCTCTGTTGCTCATTAACGGGGTTGGCTTCCAGGTCAGCGTAAAGCTTCTCAATGGTAGCAACCATTTCCCCATTTGACGGAGAGAGCGACGTTGGGCCGTCGGCGGAGATGATGAATTTGAACGCAACCTGTTCAGGTAGAGTATCGACGTCCTTCCGGCGGAAGAAGTCACTGACGTTCTTGATGTCCATGCGCAGGAATTCCAAACTGCGAGGATGATCGTGTTCCACGCTCTGGCTGACATCGATTATATACAGTTTGTCTTTGTGATATAGAATATTGTACTCGCTTAGATCCGCATGTACTAACCGGCAGGTTTGGTACATAACGCGCATGTAACTGAGAAGCTCGATGTAAAAGCCGCGCCATCTTGACTCCGGATCCGGGATGTTTAGTTGTACATCCTTTAAACGCGGCGCGGGCACACCCTTGGAGTTACCAACGAATCCCATGACAAGAACATGGAGTCGTAGATGGATAGGTTCTGGCGAGGGAATACCCGCTGCGTAGATTCTTCGGAGATTTCGCATTTCTTTTTCCGCCCACAGTTTGACCATCGCTCTATTGTTGCTCTTACTGTATCCTTGTCTAAATCTGAATTCTCCGCTCACATACTTGTCCCTGTCCTTGAAGACCATGATGCTCGTCTTGTAGACCTTTATCGCTCGCTGCAGTACCGGGGTATCATCTTGTTCGGGAATCGAGACGGAATAATACACATTGGCCTCCTTTCCTGTTGACAGACATCCATGGATCTCGGAGACAATGCCCCGATTGATCATCTGCAATAGGATCATCCGTGTACGCGGATCCAACACTTGCTCTGAAGTAGCGCGGTCAGACTTATCAGCACCACGTTCACCTCGAGTCGCCATCCCTGATTGTACATCATCTAGTTTAATCTTTGCCGCATGGCGTGTCAAAGTGTTTATCTGGTCATCGACAGAAGCATAAGTGTTCACAGTAGGTTTTTGGGTATTAGTTTTCGGGTATGTCCATTTGGGAGCGTTGGGATCGGCGGCAAGCTCGTTCACTCTACGCTGGCGATTGTAGGCTTTTGTCAAGTCAGCCGGATTCGATGATGCAATTTCCTCCTCCTCGAGCTCTTCCTCGAAAATATCATCGTAGTATTCATCGTCTTCCTCATCTTCGAGTTCAGTTGGATCTTGCCCCGCCACTGCGGGGTGGGTGCCATCAGGATTCACATATCCCTGGTTAGGGATATATGTGTGAGTTGGTTGGAGACCATCAGCCAGACCGTGTCTTTGCCCAGGAGAATCCGAGGAGGCCATAACTGTTCGTCCTTCGAGAATTGTGTAGTCTTGACTCGAGAAAGCGAGAGTACCAGAAAAAAAAGTTGAGTGCGGAAAGAAAGACTCACCGCCCTGGCAGAAACCCCACTACTTTCACGCGTGGATCTTCTTTTCCCACGCGTATCTCGACTCCTGCTTCCTGTCGCATATTCCATTTCGTTGAATTCTCCTTCTATCTCATCGACTTTACTCCCTGGGTGTGATAGCCAGGGTTAAGTCTCCTCTCATTAGGCTATTGCGGTGGTCGCGTGATGTTCTTGTTGTACTAGGTGCTATCCTCGCGTCGCGCATGCCTTTGCAAAATGTACGTTAAGCAAATTATTATCCAGGGCTTCAAAAGGTAAGCTATCGAGCACTTCATCATCCCTTCCAACTGGATGTTCTCCTAATTATATTGGATTACAGCTACAAAGATCAGACGGTGATCGAACCATTCTCGCCCAAGCACAATGTCATCGTCGGTCGAAATGGATCCGGGAAAAGCAACTTCTTCGCTGCCATCCGTTTTGTCCTTGGTGATGCCTACACTCACATGGGCAGAGAAGAGCGTCAAGCGCTACTTCACGTATGTTTCCTCGGATGCGAATTCTTCTCGTTGGCTTACTTTAGTAGGAAGGGTCAGGCTCCGCCGTGATGTCGGCGTATGTCGAAATCATTTTCGATAACTCGGATGAGCGATTCCCCACAGGAAGGCCAGAGGTTGTTCTACGTCGAACCATCGGAACAAAGAAGGATGAATACACCTTGGATCGCAAAAACGCGACGAAAGCTGACGTGATGAATCTTCTTGAGTCCGCCGGGTTCTCGCGATCGAATCCTTACTACATTGTTCCACAGGGTCGCGTTACAGCTTTGACTAACATGAAAGACTCGGAACGTTTGACATTACTGAAGGAAGTGGCAGGAACCCAAGTGTATGAAGCACGCCGGACTGAGTCGTTGAAGATCATGAATGAGACCAATAGCAAGCGAACCAAAATTGATGAGCTCTTGGACTTTATTAATGATCGGCTTTCCGAGTTAGAGGAGGAAAAGGACGAACTCAGAAATTATCAAGAGAAGGACAAGGAAAGGAGATGCTTGGAATATACCATCTATTCGCGCGAACAGCAGGAGATTGCTAGTTTCCTTGAGAGCCTTGAATCTCAGCGACAAACCGGTGTCGAAGATACAGACCTTAATCGCGACCGCTTTATTCAAGGCGAGAAGGATATGGCCCGAATCGATACTGAGATCGCAGAGTGCAAGCAGCAGATTGAGTTCTTGAAAGTGGATAAATCTCAACTTGAAGATGAACGCCGTGAAGCATCGAAGGCATTAGCACAAGTTGAATTGCAAGCTAAGTCGCTTGCTGACAACCAGTCCGCAACGCAGTCCTCAAGAGCGCGTCATGACGCAGATTTAAAGTCAGTTCGCGCTGCGATTAAAGAGCGTGAAGCTGAACTACAAGAACTCATGCCGTCGTTTAACTCCGCCAAGGACCGGGAAGATGATGTCAAAGCAAAACTCAACGAATCTGAGACAACGCGACAACGGTTATATGCCAAACAAGGTCGAAACTCGCGATTCAAGAATAAATCGGAGCGAGATAAGTGGCTGCAGGCCGAAATTAAAGACAATCGCTCGTCCATATCTACAGCGCAGGGCGTCATGTCGCAAACAAAAGAAGACATCAAGGATCTCGAAAAGGAAATTAGCCTCCTGGGACCGGAAATTGAGGAACTGATCAAGCAAATTGATGGGCGTGGAGATGCAGTGCATTCTGTAGAGGAGCATGTTCAAAATGCGAAGGACGAGAGGGAGAAGTTAATGGACCAAAGAAAGTAAGTGTTTTCCCGATATTCCTTTCCGTCAATTGCCATCGAAACGCGAACAAGTTGATAAGGCTCAACTTGCTAACCTTTGGCAGAGAACTATGGAGAGAAGAAGCCAAACTGGATTCGATTTTGTCGAATGCATCCCAGGAGGTAGATCGAGCCGAGCGGAGCCTTTCTCAGATGATGGACCACAACACAAGCCGCGGTATTGCTGCTGTTCGCAGGATCAAACGCCAATATAATCTTGAAGGGGTCTATGGAACGCTCGCTGAACTGTTTGAAGTGAACGACAAGTATCGAACGGCCGTCGAAGTTACCGCCGGGCAGAGTTTGTTCCACTACGTTGTTGATACAGATGACACCGCCACGAAAGTCTTGGAGATTCTACAAAATGAAAAGTCCGGGAGGGTGACTTTTATGCCTTTGAATAGGTTGAGATCTAGGCCAGTGAACATGCCGAAGGCTAGTGATACGATTCCTATGATTGAGAAGTTGCAGTATGATTCTGCATACGAGAAGGCATTCACCCATGTCTTTGGAAAGACTATCATTTGTCCGAATCTGCAGGTTGCATCTCAATATGCCCGCAGCCACGGTGTCAATGCTATTACACCAGAAGGTGACCGGTCAGACAAGAGAGGTGCTCTGTCAGGTGGTTTCCATGATTCTCGACAGTCAAGGCTCGATGGAGTAAAGAATGTGGCCAAATGGAGGGATGAATATGAAGCCAGGAAGAATCGTGGGGTTGAGATTCGGAAAGAAATCGAAAGACTAGACCAAGTCATTACTAGAGCTGTCGGTGAATTGCAGAAGCTAGAGCAGCAACGGCATCAGGTGCAAAATAGCAGCGGGCCATTGCGACAAGAAATAAGGAGCAAGCGAGACCTCCTGCAAAAGAAGAATGATAATCTTGATGCGAAGAGGCGAGCTCTTCGTAACATCGAGACGAACTTGGCTTCATTGAATGATCAGGTTAATGCTTTCGAAGCAGAACTGGCCTCGCCATTCCAGAAAGCCCTAACCAATGAAGAAGAGGCTCATCTGGAGACACTTAGCACTACTGCCCAGGATCTTCGACGGCAGTATCAGGAACTGTCGGGCCAACGCAGCGAATTGGAAGCTCGAAAGTCAGTCCTGGAAGTCGAGCTTCGTGAAAACCTCAATCCTCACCTGGATCAACTTGT
Source organism: Aspergillus sclerotialis (assembly GCA_003589665.1). Lineage (NCBI taxonomy): Eukaryota > Fungi > Ascomycota > Eurotiomycetes > Eurotiales > Aspergillaceae > Aspergillus > Aspergillus sclerotialis. The sequence continues at coordinate 7,784 of MVGC01000064.1, forward strand.
CAGCCAAGACCTGGACATTGCGGAGGATGAGACACAGGGGAACCTGAAGCAGACCCAGCGTGAGATGAAACGCCTGCAGAAAACTCTCGAGAACCTTGGCGAACGTCTTCAAAAGGTGGATGACTCCGTTGAGCAGGCGAATACCCGGGCGACTGAGCTTGAGCAACAAAACACCGAAACTCGGAGGGAGTTGGAAGAGCTTGCGAAGTCGTTTGAGAAGCATCAGCGACGCATGGAAAAGAGCATGCAGAAGAAAGCGGCATTGACCAAGCAGGCAGCAGAGTGCGCAGCGAACATCCGGGACTTGGGTGTTCTTCCCGACGAAGCTTTCACCAAGTATAAAAACACAGACTCCAATGGCGTGGTTAAGAAACTACACAAGGTCAATGAGGCCTTGAAGAAATACTCGCATGTCAACAAGAAAGCATTCGAGCAGTACAACAGTTTTACGAAACAGCGAGAGACCTTGACATCGCGAAGGGAAGAGCTTGATGCATCTCAGAAATCCATCAACGATCTCATTAGCGTCTTGGATCAGAGGAAAGATGAGGCTATTGAGCGTACCTTCAAGCAAGTTTCTCGAGAATTCGCCAACGTGTTTGAAAAGCTTGTACCTGCCGGACGCGGGCGTTTGATCATTCAACGTAAAACGGACCGCGACCTTGGTCAGGACAATGAGCTTGATTCGGAAGATGAGGAAGCCCGACAGAGTGTCGAGAACTATGTCGGAGTCGGAATTAGTGTTAGCTTTAACAGCAAACACGATGAACAGCAACGTATCCAGCAACTGAGTGGTGGGCAGAAAAGTATGCATTCCTCGATTCTCAGGTTTACGGTGTTTATGCTAACCAAACCAGGTCTTTGCGCCCTCGCATTAGTCTTCGCTATCCAAGCCTGCGATCCAGCGCCGTTTTACCTGTTCGACGAAATCGACGCCAATCTGGACGCACAGTACCGGACTGCCGTTGCACAAATGCTCCAGTCCATCTCGGACTCGACCAACGGGCAGTTTATCTGTACCACTTTCCGCCCGGAGATGTTGCACGTTGCTGAGAAGTGCTACGGTGTTAGCTTCAGGCACAAGGCCAGTACAATTGATGTCGTGTCTCGCGAGGAGGCGCTCAAGTTTGTCGAGGAGCAGAAGACGTGATGGTTTAGGAGGGATTTAGCGGAGGAAGTTGCTACTTGTATGATTTCTACCGGGTTAATGGATGGGCAGGCGTAACATGGGACACTAATTGATTTCTTTATCTTTTTTGAGGCACCTGCTTCAGAATATGTATGGGTGTATTTTTCAGATTCCCAATTCATCTGTGCTGTGTTATATGGATATACATACAATCAAGCGATATTTACTCCAAATAGGGACACGTCTCTCCTGAATAACTCATCTAATATGTCCAGCATATCATACTAAGATCTAAGTATCAAGCTATGCAACGCATAAGCATCAACTATCTAATTCAACAACCTCTCCCCATCTCGCAGTTCCCCCGTCCACTCAAAGATCAACTTCTCCGACACATCCTTCAACAAAACATGCACATGCTCCAGCGATCGCACACTCTGCAACCCAGTCCAGTTCTTAAACCACAAAACATGCTTCTCCGCATCCTTAAACCCCTCCCCCGCTAACCGCTCCACAAAAGTGGTATCGACAAACCTCTGAATCAGCGCCCTCGACTCCTCAGTGATATATCCCTCCTCGTCGACATCGATCGGAGTACGCAGCCAGATCACGAGGTGCGAAATGCCCGGTTCGACACCGTAGGGCCAGTCGTTGCGGAGGATCTTGTAGTCGTCGGGATCGGCAAAGGGGATCGGGCTTTTATAGGCGAATATCGGTTTGGAGTCCGAGGTGGATGAGCTCGATGTGGGGGTGGGGTTGGAGTTGGAGATTGAGTTGAGATTGGGATTGGGAGCGAGGCTATGATTGTTGAGATGTTGCCACCCGAGTCGCTCTTGACATACAAAGTTGGTTATACTCCCGTATTTGGCTTTGATGTTGGTTGTCCAGGCTATGTAGCGGCGGAGATCGGATGGTCTGCGGATTAGGGCCCCGAGGTCGTTGCGGGCTGTTGGGGGTTAGTTGGGAGGATTCTGGAGGTTGTGGAATTGGTTGTATATCCTTTGATATCATGACATACCGATGATCGACTTGAGATCCTCCCAGTCGTGGGGTTTGAATTGTTCATCGGTCAGAGAGAGGACAAAATGGTCGCGTTCAGTGAGATGGAAGGGAGGGGGTTGAGAGATAGTCATGTTGGGTATTCTTTTCTACTGCAGTGTATGTATTGTACCTGATCAAGAAGTAAGTAGAGTAGATCAGGAAAAGCGAACCCTATTAGGAGAGGCGTTCCGTGGAAAGACAAACAGAACAGACTTAAGACGGATTGAATTGGAGAGCGGAACGATATCGGCAATTCTCCCGGTCACGCCAAACGGTTTATCTTCGTTTCTTTTCCCTCTTTCCCTCTTCTTTTCTTCCTCCCATTCCTCTCGACTTTTCTTTCATTCTTCCTTTCAAAAGGAGAACTCGGTCAATATGAGGTTAGCGCTCCCCTTTTCTTCCCTGCAGCTTTAATTGTCAGCTAACATCTCCCCAATTCCAGTGCTCTCTCCACCGACAAGATCAATGGGATTTATATCCCCTCCACCCTCCTTGTCTTCGGAACCTTCATTGTGAAAAAAGAATGGGTTCCCTTTGCTGTCGCTGTGGCCGCTGCTCTCTCCGGATACAAAATCTTTAGCAACAGTGCGTTTCTCACCTTTGCGACACCCGAGCATTCTACGGTATCACATGTTCCTAACTAACCCCAACGTTTTCCAGAACCGCGAAAAGTCCTAAAACCCGACGAATTCCAAGACTTCGTATTGAAGGAGAAGACCATTGTTTCGCACAATGTGACCATCTACCGTTTCGCTCTCCCCCGTCCTACCGATATTCTGGGCCTGCCGATCGGCCAACACATCTCGCTTGCCGCCACTATCGAAGGCCAGCCCAAAGAAGTTCTTCGCTCCTACACCCCTATCTCCTCGGACAATGAAACCGGCTTCTTCGACCTCCTTATCAAGTCCTATCCCCAGGGTAATATTTCCAAGTACATGACAGGCCTGAATGTCGGTGATACCATGAAAGTACGCGGCCCCAAGGGTGCCATGGTCTACACTCCCAACATGGTCCGTCACATCGGTATGATTGCCGGTGGTACTGGTATTACTCCCATGCTTCAGATCATCAAGGCGATTATCCGCAACCGTCCTCGCAATGGTGGTAACGATACTACCAAGGTGGATCTCATTTTCGCCAATGTCAACCAGGATGATATCCTTCTGCAGGAGGAGCTGGACAAGCTTGAGAAGGAGGACGAAGGCTTCCGGGTTTTCTATGTGCTTAATAACCCCCCGCCGAACTGGAATGGTGGTGTCGGCTTCGTTACCCCTGATATGATCAAGGTTAGTAGCCTATCTTTCAGCTTATCGCCTTGTTTGGGTAAATGCTAACGATCCCTTCTGCAGGAACGTCTTCCCGCCCCAGCTAACGACATGAAGATTCTGATTTGCGGACCTCCTCCCATGGTCAGCGCTATGAAGAAGGCTACCGAGTCTCTCGGGTACACCAAGGCTCGTCCTGTCAGCAAGCTGGAAGATCAGGTCTTCTGCTTCTAGATGGAGCCTGCAAAAGTTGTTCTAGCGGGTGTTAGAATATTAGAGAATGTTGCTTGCGAGGGGTTTTCCCGACATCAATAAGTTCTGGCGATTATACCAACGTTATGTTTGCGTCTGATAGACATATGATGTTGATTGTGATATAGTTGCTTGCTCATAGACGAGAATACTGACTTTCGTCGAATGTGTCTATATAATTGATGGCTACAATTGGTGTAGTCATCATATCTCGCCTAATTCTTGTCAAATACATATAGAAAGCAAGGGTTTGGAATTGACTAGAAACCACCGCCACGAAGATCAGACATTTTGGAACTGCAGGTAGTGGTCCCAAACATCCTAAGTCACTGTCCGAATGTGATGTTCGCGGTGAATCCTCTAGTGTCCTTCCAATTCCAACTTGCCAGCGACCAAATTCCCAGTCCGGCTGAGGAAGTGCATGAAGAGGATGTCAGTATGGGAGTATCAGTAATGAAACAGAACAAAACGGGTCAGAAGTCACTGAAACAGTATACCCAATTGCTTTCTTTGAGCTCAAAACCTTTCTGATTCATACCTATGCAAGTGCATTTTCCAACTACAGTCCACGATATTTTGTATTTCTTATCCTTTGTCAAAGAGCTCCAGTATCATTTTATACAGTGTTCAATGACCCCATAGGTCCATTTTTTGAACATTGTCTTCTAAGCTGCGTAGATAAATCAAAGCCATTGCCTTTTTAAAGCCGAGATCGTTTTGCAGTGACGGGTTATGGGTAGTCATGGTGTAATTCAACAGGTAGGTAAGCGAAACAATCAGCGAAGAAAATCGACCAGGATGCCCAGTAACAATGGAATGGTTTGATGGATGATTTGAGAGCTTGATGCTGTTTGTAGGTGTTCTTCCCTTCGTTTAAATAGCTTTGAATCTGGCCATCATGACCTATAATGCCAAAACAATGATACCTCCATGCCTAATATACAGCCAGAACTCACCCTCAAACAATGCTCCTGGAAGAGTAGCTTCTGCGACCAAATGGATGGATATCAACCCTTGGATTATCGTGTTATATTTTTATGTTGCAGCGGGAAAAACATATAGTCGACGAATGGTTGACTGATGATTATCCTTGTCTTCTAATTGCGCCCAAAGCGTTTCAGGGCTAAGAGCTTTTGTGTCTTATATATCTGGCATTGAATGCTAACTAGGTTAGAACCGCCTTAGTTGACACGCCCCTCCGTCCATGCCCTTCCTTTATTCCAACTTTTGTTCCAATTTCCAAAACTCCTTTGGCGACATCGGATCTTCAACTTGTTTAGCTCAGGGGCAGTTTCAAATTATCATCTTAAACATGTCCTGAGACCTCTTGAATTCTAGACTACTTTTATCCAACCCTTCAGCCAAAGATAGTACGAGCCGCCCTCACCTTGATGCATGCATTCTTCTAACATTTACTGCCCCCCTTGTGGGATCATTTTGCTACCTGAGCATTGCCTTGGCGATTATGATGATGAAGAGGCTTCTCAACTCCGCCCTCGCCTTTGGTATGCAGAAGCACGGGGGCTCTACTCAACAAATACCGCTGACGGCCATGTCACCGTGACTGGCCTAGGAATAGTACGTCGCAGGAACTATCTTTGCGCACCAGTTGATAGCGACTTATCCTATATAGACGTAGGGGTCGAGGGATTGGAGGAATGGAAACTTTGCGCATCATCTGGAAGTCGTTGGTGCTTCGGCTTTCACAATTCATGTTGGACATTGCTTCTCCTCAGACTCGGACATGGGCAGGGGGATTCCTTGCAGAGAGAGACGGCCATTGCGAAGTCAGTCTTTTACCAGCTCTACTGTACTCCTTGTTTTGAATTCTCCTGGTTCCTGTTTGGCCACGACTATGAGGGAGCTGGACAAACGCATAAAGTATTCGGGAGGCCAAAGCCTGTGGATTTGAGCTCGCATTTCTACGCTGATCCCTGTACGGTACCCTCAATGGACGACTTGGAAGCAACTGCACCCGAATTTCCAAATGCACCTGGCGGTCTGCTTTCGAAAGAGCGAAATGATAAATCTCCGACGGCTGTAAATATGGAGGGAATTGATTGCCACAGCGAGAGTGCCAACTGTATATTTGGCCCTTTTGAAACGAACGATGACCGGAATCCACTCCCATCGTCTGACCATACCGGAGTTGAGATGCGACAAAAACTGAAAAGGCCTCAGCATATTTTCGATGCACTCTCATTGGAGCTGAAATTTGAGATAATTTCATATTTGTCTTTTAGCGAAGTCCTCAACCTGAGGCTCGTATGTCGGGATCTAGCTTTGCTTACCACAGTCAGTAGACTTCCACAGTCGTACTGGCGGTGTAGGTTTCTACCTAGTCAAGAACTGGACTTTCTTTTCCCGAATCTTTCAGATAGACGGAATTGGTCTCGACTATTTTTTGAACCAGGTCATCTCTGAAGGCGGGAAATCTGCCTTTGGTCAACAGAAAGAGAATCCGACAACTCCTGGAACCTATCACCGCTCTTGTAGAGCTAGAGGCTGTTTTCCGAGATGGCCCATACGGGTCTCCATTGCACCTAGCGCAAATTCAGAGTGGCGATTGTAAGCTAGTTGATAGTTTGAATGCCGAGGAGTCCCCCCGGCCAATGGAGATGCCTGGGTCTTTTTCTGGACAGCTTGCTTCCATTGACGCGGATGGCGCTTTGGAAGAAGGATGTCGCGTGCTTTTCCTTAGGACACAATCATTCTCGCCCTCGGATCAGCAACATCGGTCCAGAATAGGTATCTCAACTGTTCAAATGGGTCTACGGAATTTTATATCAGGAATAAACCTACTTTCGTGCGAGAGTCGCAAAGCTGCTGGCCGTCTAGTCGGATATCATAATCCAGCGTCCGAAAAGTGGATCGATATACCGCCTATTTCCCATGTGAAGGATTGTTGTGTGGCGTTTAGCGCAGAAGGGCTGACTGGAATTAAGTTTATATACACAAATTCGGATTCATCGGACTGGATTGGCGATAGTATCGGCCCAGGTATCGCTCAAGGCACTCTTAGGATCCCAGAAAGGACAGATCGGTGCTGCCTCCTTGTAGGGCTGGCCGATTCAAGATCGTTTCACTCGGCTTTGGCGAGATGGCCGACTACCCCGTAGCTCCTGTGAAATTTTGCTCAGAAGGCGTAAGGGATCCGTCTCGTTTAGAGTCCCTACTGTGGACACCACATCCCCCCAGGCATGCCAATTTGAATAGCAGCCCTCTGCTTCCACCAGAACCATTCCCGAGTATTTGAGCCGCTGATCAATATTGATTTTGGTGGTCCAAGTGGTCTACTTCTCGGGTCCGTCGCCAGACTTACATTCCACATGGAGTCTCCTCCCCATCCAATTATTGGAATAGAGGTATTCCACATTGATGGAAGGTCTGTACTTTTCGGATCTCCGTGTTTCTTAATAGCTCGGACGGGGAACGTATCAATAAAATGTGTATTCTAGAAGACGATAGGGGGTACTACCAAAGAAATCGTCTATGTGGTTTTCAGGTATTTCTACTTATTCCCCAATTGCTTGTGCGGATGTTAACTTTGACTCAGGTCTCAACAAACCATGGGCGAACTGCCAGTTTCGTTCCTCTCAACTATCGACTTAGCGTAGCTGTCAAACCAATACTTATACCCTCGCCTGGTCACACCATAACAGGGCTTGTTGCCATTAAAGAAGTATGTAGTAATGCCCAAACAGAGCAGAACAGCAGCTTAGAGGAACCAGATAAACAGAGACCGTTTTATCCAAATCGGTGCACAGTCCCAACAATGTAACGAACAACTTACGCCACCGACGGTCCTAGAGAATGAATGTCACGAGGTACCCGAGGAACAATTACGATACGATGGATCCCATTTTATTTGTCGTTCAAATCCCGGTAACTACCAGACCTACGCATCATTAAAGGGCGTCCGGAAAATTCGGGCATCAGCGGGCATCCGAGGTCGATCCAGATCCCCTAGTCGCATATCCGGTTTGAAGTTCGAGTATTATAACCATCCAAGTCCCGGTATAGTAGGGCAATGGATGGATGAGCTTGAAGATGCTTTTGAACTCAAACCCGATGAAGAAGTCCAAACGTTAACTATCTGGCTCACTCCAACTGGTTTGAATACCGAGAGCCCCGGTATGGAAGTTGGGCAAGTTGCTGCCATACGAATTGAGACGACTCTTTCTCGCAGTATGACATTTTACCCGCCGGAATTTAACTCTCTTCCGTCCAACAAGCTGTACCATCGGTATCAGAGTGCCCCTTGCGAGAAATAACAGCTATTTCGTGGATATTGAGTGTCCGTTGTGAGCGTGTCCGGGCGGTCGTTTCCGCAGAGCAGGGGAGCCGGGAAGCTCAGATACTAGTTCCAGAACTAGGACCTCCTCCTTTGACCAGGTACAGAAAATTTTCTTTGAGGCAGCAAATGACCATGACCGAAGCGATCTGATAGCCACAGCCGAGGCCTTATTTCAAGGTAGGGTTATTGTCGGGCTTGTTTTCGTTTATAAATCAGGTGCAAAGGCGACAGTGGGTGACACCGACACCGTTACACGCCAAACTGTTCAATTTGCACCAGATGAACAAATTGTTGGCTTTTCTGTTTGGGCCATAGGGCGCGACATGATAGAAATCGAATTCGAAGTGGAGCAGGATGTGCAACCTCGGGACAGGAAACTTAGGCTTTTCAACGATTCGCCCGATGACTCGGCGTGCCACTCTGGGCGTAAGTGGAGAAACGTATGGTGCAGAGATGTGGCATCTGCGGAAAGCTACAATAAACCGCTGGATTGGGGCAAGGCATACAAACCCCCAAGCGAGTCGAAGTTAATTGGTATTTATGTGGGGTGTCAGGGGCTCGTCCCTATCGGAGCATTATACGAGCCCAGTGCTCCTTTATAGGTATGGAAGATTGTGGAAATTACTGGTGTATGTATAATAGAATGCTAAGTAGGTATGACACTGCAGGTGCCTAACTTACAATCCCAGTTCTATTCTGAAAAGTGCTATGTCAACATGTCCGTTATTTGATACGTCAATTTGGTAGAGACACGGGTAATATACAAAAGAACCTCTTTAACAATCGCACTAGGAACTCCATGCCATTCCTATGAGAACATCCCATCCCAACCCCCAGTCAGTCTGATATACATGAGGAAAAGGTCATATCGCTGGAGCACGCCTAGCATGCCAGGCCGGAGAAACACTTCCCCTGCTATGACAGCGGAATCCGTGATCAGTTTGCACTTGAGGATGACGATAATTGACTATTCGCTATCTAGGTTACGCGGGAAAGGATTGAAGCGTAAAATACGACAACAGAATTCTTAAGATATACGGGAGTGAAAAATCAACTTGGATAGGATCAAGACTTGAGAGCATATAAAATGGAAGTAGTTGCAGGAGCAGGGTGGTAATAGTCTTTACAGCCCTGTATATCTGGATGATATAATATATCGCGATTATAACTTGAACAGTCTGCAAATTGCCTAAACAATTGTGCAAATTAAAATGGAAGGTTCCCAAATTCGAGACCTTTGCATAGCGTCTATCAATCAATACAGTTTGACACTAACTCGCGAAGACTTTCCTCCCCACGATCTCCCCGCAAGACAATCGCCCCGCATGTCGGACATAAGAAACCGAACCTTCTCCAACACGGGAACTATCCTCGACCAAACGCCTTCCACTAGATAATGGCGACCGTTGCTAGTAGAGAAACCCGCGGCGCGCGAACTAGATCATTTGGGGGTTGTACAACGGTCAGTATAGTCACTACCTGTCTAGTTCTTACCAGTCCAACTAATTGAGCTAACAGTGTCGAAGCCGGCATGTGAAATGCGACGAGGGCCGCCCGACATGTGCTATGTGTCACTATTTTGGGCTCGTCTGTGGCGGCTACGGGAAGGACCTCTTCTTTGATTCTTCTGAGAGAGCGGGAAGGTTTCGCCGGCCGTTGCTTACCGAAAAGGAGCGAGAAAATATGTGTCAACGGCTTGTTTCGAGCGTTCCAGCCCAATCGACACAGCATTTACTTACACAGATTGACGAGGCTTGCGAGAAGGCTGCTGGTGGTCAGGAAATTCAGTTGCACTGTGGTCCCTTTGGTGTATTCAGGGCAAGTCAACTACCTCGTGCGGACTCCCCATGCACTGCCATTATAGATCCACTGCTCGAGTCTAGAGACCAGCGTAGCAATAGTCCGCCACAGGGTCTGACTGGAATTTGTGATGATCTCACTATTCCGCTGGATGCTCCTCACTCTCCGAACAATCAACAGCTGATTTGGCCGGTTCCAGAGAATCACTCTGAGCAGATTCCGAATCTCCCATCTCTGCCTCCTTGGAATAATATGGAAATAGATTTGGACCACATAGAGGAAGTCATAGGGGGAGCTTCTGTACCTAATATGCGCGATGGGTCCCCCTTCGGCTCGTTGGCAACACAGAGCTATTTGTATCGCAGTTTATGCAGAGCGCAGACCTGAATCATTTTGTTCCACCGCCAATCCCTGCGCCGTCTATCACGAACAACATTCACTCCCTTCCACACAATGCCACGATTCTTATCAAACACTACTCTACAACTGTTATTGGCCTAATGACCCCTTTACGACATACAAAGACCCCCTGGCATGTCTTATTTATACCACACGCTAAAAACTGTCTCTCAGGTCTGACTCTTTGCGAGAACCTAAACCATGCGAGTCTTACTGCATTTTACGGAACATTGGCTATCAGTGCTATTAGCCTTGGTGGACTCTCCAAAGCCGATATATGGTTCCAACAGGGACGAAAATACAAACAACGAGCTGCACATCATGCAAGACATATGCTGGAAACTGCATACGACGTCCCAAAGACAGCAAAATACAAGTCCATTCTGATCGCACTTCTCACAATGGTCTATGTATCCATGTTCTCGGATAATGGGGACCAAACAGAGTTCTACTTCCTTCAAACAGAGAAGTTTATACGTCTACGCGGTCTCCATAGAAGAAAATCCCGGAAAGTGCGTTTGCTACACCATTGCTATGCATTTGAGAGGCTGGTATATGAGAGTACTTTCGTTGGAGATGTGAACTCGACACAACGTCATCATGTTCGCAGCTCGGTTGAATCGAGTGGTCTCATCCATTACAGTCAGGACAGCCTGTCCTTCCGCCTTCCGAGATGTATTAATCTGGCGGTGGAAATGCTCAGGGCGCGAAATAGAGAAGAGGCAGAGAACGACCTACATATTGAACGATCTGGTATATGGAATGCAACACTATATCCAGAAATTTTTGGGATCTCTGAGTCGTGGATTTTCCTCCTATCACGAGTCATTCGACTCGGAAGAGAGAGAGATGCCTCTGAAGGAAGTGACCTTCCAAACCCGCTAACTGTGAAGGAATTCGTTACGCAGGCCAAGGCTATCGAAAAAGAGATAAATAACCTTCAACGGCCAGATTTGTCTAGTATTCAATCCCAAGACGATCAGCAGCACGTCGGAAACATGTTCGACGCAATGAAATATGCATTAGCTATCTATTTCTATCGGAAGATCTACGACTTGGAAGCGCATATGCTTCAGATAATGGTACTACAAGTACGGAACTGTCTATTGCAGTGCGAATCTGTTGGCCCGAATGTCCTGTATGGCTCAACAGGTTATATCTGGCCAGCATTTATAGCTGCATGCGAGACCGCCGATCCAGAGATACAATTATCCTTTTCCAACTGGTTTAAGACTTCGGCACAAAGATCTGGACTATCAACGTTCACCGATACGCTAGCCAACATCGAACGAATCTGGGATGAGAAAGGCAGTGTGGACGGAGTTAGCATGACTTGGCATGACTTGGTGAAGTAGCCGCTAATTCAGATAGAGAGGCTAAAGAAAGCTATGAATTTCCATGCCATTACTATTCAATAGGTTAAAAACTACCGCTGTGTGTATCCTCCATCCACGCAGAGCGCAGTTCCCGTCACAAACGAGCTTCTCCCTCCAGCCAGATATACGACCCCATCGGCAATCTCCTGCGGCTTCCCCATTCTTTCCATTGGCACCGCTGTGGCGACTTTATTTTGCATCGCCTCCAAGATCTCTGGAGATTTGGTTGTCAATGGCGTCTCCGTATACCCAGGGCAGATGGCATTTATTCGCAGTCCATCTTTCGCATAGTCTTCCGACGCTGTGCGTACAAGCCCAATAATTGCCGTCTTTGACGCCGCGTACGCAGTTGACAACGAAATTCCTATAAGTCCCTGAATAGATGAGAACAGGACAATGGAACCACGCTGAAGCGGTCTCCCATCGATGACAGATTTAATTGGTTCTTGCTTGAGCATGACCTTCGCCGCGGCACGGAAAATATAGAACGAGCCGTTCAGGTTAATATCGACAATTCGTTTCCAGTCAGTTGTTTCAACGAATGCTGCGCCTCCAGCGTGCTTCATGGCGACGCCAGCTGCGTTTGCAACGTAGTCTAGTCGACCGAATTTGCTAACAACGTTCTCAATGACTTCATTGACGTGATTCTCGTTGGATATGTCAATTGAGTAAATGTCTATTTGGATTTGTTGATGGCCCGATTCCTTTTGTTGGTTTTCGATCTCCGCTTTGACTGTTTCGAGGGCGTCGATATTGATATCGATTAACGCGAGCCCGGAGGCGCCATCTTGGACGAAAGTCTTTGCGCATGCGCGGCCAATGCCAGATGCTGCACCTGTAACTAGGGCGATGCCTGATACGTCCATTAAGATAGAATTGAAGAGTAGAGTGTAACTTAAGGTGGAAGATATCTGCTCGACCAGTTCGAAACTCCGATATAAGCCAACGTGGTTACATAGTCTTGACAGGAGTAAGTCTTATTAATAAGTTACGGCAGGAAAAGCTATACTTCGGAATTTCCGGGGACACTTTCCTACCTGGTTGGATGTAAAATCCTTGCAGTTGGGTTGATTACTTGGCCAAGTTACTATCGAGAATCTATTATTCTGCATGGACCTTAAAAGGTGTGCGGGGTTCAGTTTTTCATCTCCTTCTGACATTTAGGGAAGATCTTGCCTGTGTTTACTTTCCAATATTGTTTTAGGGTTCTCCACCATGAGGTAGTCCTTCCCCGCTGTTGATTGTGATATGATGTGTTAAATGCAGTTAAGAGAAAAAAAAAGTATATATATATATATAGAATAGTTTTGAAAGGTATATTAAGATACCTGCATTTTCACAAGGAATAGGAAATGGTAGTCATGTGTATATTTAATGCTAGGATAACGACAAACACACATCTATATATTGTTCCGACAGAAACTGAGATATTTAGAGCCATTAAAGCATACGAGTAGGACAGAATGGAAAAAATCGCACTTTAGAACATAGAACAATATCTAAGCAAAAGTAAATCCCATCCAACCATTCTCTTTACACTGTTGACATCGCCGACGATATTCAATCGAGCCCCCAGAATACCTTGCTACGCTTCTCATCATCTTCCCCTTGACATTCGAGTTCACTCCAGTCATCCAACTGTCAATCTCGTTTGATAATTGCCCCTTATTACTGTCGATGACATGTTCGGTCCACTCATCTGCCGCCTTTCTCGTCGCCTCAACAAATGTATAATTGTTCTCTCTCGCATATGACAGTAAGTCTCTCACAACAAGAGCAGAATACTCAATGCTGCGAGGGATATTACCATACGACTGATGTGGCCCTAGAACCATGAACATGTTCGGCATGCCGGGGGCCATTAGCCCTAGATACGTGTACGGGCGATGATCGGGCCAAACTGCTCGTTCATAGGCGTCCCGATCATCGACGCCACTGCAGGCAATAAGTGGGGAATTATCCTTGCCGTGAAATTCCACACTATTAAACGCGCCAGTAATAGCATCGAAACCTGTGGCGTAAACAAGGATATCCAATTCATGTTCTTTTCCATCAGCGGTTCGGATCCCATTCGGGGTAACGGTGTCGATTGGAGTCTTTTGCAAATCGACCAGATGGACGTTACTTTGGTTGTAACTTTCAAAGTACCCACTTTCGAGAGGCACTCGACGAGTCCCAAACCCGTGGTTCTTTGGAATGAGGCTCTCTGCCACTTCGGGGTCATGTACTCGCTGGCGAATCTTATCCGCTATGAAGTTCGAATACAGCCTATTGGCTTCACGGTCGGTGTAGGTATCACTAAAGTTGCCTATCCATTTCGCAAATCCGGGCTGAGCGTATATCTTCTCCCAGTGGGCAATTCTCTCTTCATGAGTAACCTCCATTGTCTTGCGGGGGTCGGGATCATGTAAGAAACCAGTTGCTGACGAGGCGCACTGTTGGAGGACAGCGTCATACTCTGCCTTCATTTCCTTCATCTGTTCTTTGGTGATTTTGGCATTGCGGAGGGGTGCAGACCAGTTTGGTGTTCGTTGGAAGACAGTCAATGATTTAATACTTGGCTCTTTCGCTATCTCTGTGATAGTTTGTATGCCAGTCGCACCCGTTCCAATCACACCAATTCGTTTACCGGAAAAGTCTCGACTCATAACAAAGTCCTCCGGCCAGCTTGCGGTATGGAACGCCTGACCTTCGAAGGACTCGATACCGGGAATTGCAGGAGGAGTCGGTGCTGAAAGGACGCCCATGCAACTAACAAAGAATCTCGTTTGATATTTAACTCCTGTTTCGTCGATCAAAAGCCAGGTGCGGGAGTTGTCCTGCCAGTGGACGGATTTGATCCGGGTGTTGAACTGCATATGGTCGCGTAGATGGTGCTTGTCCGTAAGAGTTTCGATATATTTTAGAATGTCTGGCTGTGCAGCGAAAGTTTCCTTCCAGTCCCATTCTTGTAGAAATTCCTTATCCCAGGAGAATTGATATGAAATAGATTCAGAGTCGAAGCGTGCTCCTGGATAGCGATTCCAAAACCAGGTGCCGCCCACACCAGAGCCAGCTTCGAGGACTTTGATGTTCCATGAGGGGAACTGTTCTCGAAAATGATACAAACTGCAGATGCCAGAGAGGCTGGCACCGATGATCAGGACGTCGAATTGCTCGCGTTCGATGGAACCCATATTTTACGTTGACGTGCACTATATGTAAGGATAAATAAAGCAGACACCGTTATAAATTGAATATATAATGTTTCCAGTATGGGAGAATCTATCGTGAATTATACTTGATAGTGATGTCCTGATCAGAAGAGAGCTGCGGTAATTGGGTATTTGAAGTAAGCAACGTTTCACAATTTCACAAGAGCAGGTAACTCCTAAGCTTCCCTGTTTAATAGGTAAGTGATCATATTCGGCTGAATATGATCTTGTCATCTGAGGTTCAAGCGCTTCAGGGTGGAGAAGGTCTCCGCTGTCAACTACCCTGCAAGACTCTCGGAAACCTTCCTAATCAATTTTAGCTGCAGCTTGGGCATTCATGCTTTTCCAAACGGCAGGTATACAGCTTCCAAATCTCAACCCTGAGAGACTTGCAGATAGTAAGCCATGGCCTTATATATATATAAGGCGTGGGACTTCGATGCTACTACCGGGACTATTCTACAGGACCCCAGCCAGTTGGAAATTGTCAATTTCAATCTTATATATATATATAATGAATTAATATCAACTGCTATTATAATGAGCGTCGAGAATGGTCATAATGAAGCCAAGAGAATCACTATGAAACCACAAGACATAGCCTTTGCTAAAGCCGAAGACTGCTCGAATAGAGACCAATAACAAATGCTTGATGGAAGTGAAAGACGGGCTATACCTGGAAGTATTATTTGATTTGACAACAACCTCAATTTAACAGGCGTGTTCCTAGTTTGTAATTGGCGATGTATTATACGTTGTGTGGAACTATACATTGGAATAACTTCTGAAGGGAGCCTTAACCATTTGATGAACTAATAGTGAACAATTAATTTCTGCCATCAGCAACCAGTACTAGGGAGGAATACCGCATATTACGCTGTGGAGCAGATGGGACACTGCGCACTCCAAATCTCCCTCGAGACTTTCTTGGTTAACCTTAATCCGTCAAATTCGAGTTTGGCCATTTGGTGCCGGCAGAATCATACAACTTGACATGTACCTATCGAGTAGAATAAAGGGACCGGAGGAATAAGGCTGCACATATTGCACTTTAGTATTATGGAGAGAATGGTGACGAAGAATTTCTCCATCTTCCATGCTTTTCAAGTCTCCTTAAACACCTTCAGGGGAACCAATCCTAATGCCGAAAGCAAATGTCGATTGTCTCCTTACTGCGCGTGAGAAGGGATTCTCTTAACAAGTAATTAAATACCTGCATCGTCAATGTATCTCCATCATCGCATCGACCATAGTCAAAAACTTCGTACGGTACTCCTCCGCCGTAGTGGTAATAGTCATAGGTCCCTTATGCCCAATAACATTAAACATTTGCACGACCCCGGTCATCGCCTGCGCACGGAGCATATGCTTCGCCCAAAAGAAATCCAAAACAGCAACTCGATATTTCCACTTCCCATCTACAGAAGGCACCCCAGCTCTCCATTTATTATCTCTCCCCACAGTCCTCGGCTGCGATTCGGCCGGAAAACGTACCATAAACAGCGAGTAGTCTACCGCATTCGCTGAACAGAGAAACTCCGTGTCCGCTTCCAATACAGCCATTAAGTCTTTATAATCACCGTGCGAAATTCGCACCTTGTCTTCTAGCTTATCGGCGAGTTTCTTTATCGTTTCGCTGCTCACTAATGGATCTGGGAAAAGGTCCCGTTCGGGGTAGAAGTAATCAATCGGTTTCAGGTCATACTTCTCCCATTTCTCCTTCAATGGATCTTGATCGCGTCCTACGAAAGTGCTGGCCATGATTATGTGATGTGCAGGAGTCGTTCCACACAGCCGGCCAAGAGTAACGAATGGGGCATAAACATAGTCAGTTATCCATACCAAAAGCGAATCCGGATGAACCTTCATATACTCGAAGTAGGGTTCAAGAAGGTCTCTGCGGAAAAAGGAGTGTTCGAAATGTCGCGGGAGGGACTTGATAATGAATTTCGAGTCCGTGGTACTGAAGAATGTCTATAGGAGTGTATATCAGTACAGAGAGCTAGATGAGACTAGTTAATGCTCCAGGGACGCAACAGACAGATCCTGAATATCCCAAATCTCCCAACGGTTGCAACGGCCGCTTTCTATTTCTTGTTCGAAACGAGGCTGCGTACTCCTCGTCGCCGATATTCCATATTTCATTGCGCAGATTCCGGAAGAGGTCAGCCTCATAGCGTATGAGTCTGATGTAGAATATACAGAAAAAGGCAAGGATGCGTCCTATCACTGTCTTCTTGAAGGATTTGGGATCGCGAAAGAGGGCGGATTGAATGGATTTGGTGAGCATAGAGCGCCGACGACTATCCATTGTCATGAAGGATGTAATTACAGGGCAGAAGGTGCATCATGAGATACATGATGATACCTCAAGTTCATTCAAGATCAGCTTGATCAAGTCAAACATGAAAGAAACCCTGGCTGTCAGGAGGATGATGTCATGCATAAATTACTTATGCAGGTATCAGGGCTAGGGTATTATGCATCACATGATCATGAGTCACCTGGCTCAAAGAACAAAAGCGGCGGGCAAAGAACGAACGATTTGATCCCCTCACTTGATGGGTCGCTTTCTTTTTAGCGGGGCCCGATATTTTTCTACGGCCTTTTCTCTCCCTCCCCAGTCTTGCTTTTCTCCCTGTAATCCTCTGCTGTCTTCACGATCCGCTTCCTCTTCCCTGCTGCGCTCTCGTGCGTTCGGAACGAAGTTTTCTTTACGCGCCTCTATTTCGAACGCGCCAATTTTCTCTGCAGCCATGACTTCTGCTGCAGCTCTACCCACAGCGGTTGAGGGACTTTCCCTCCAATCGACTGCTGAGACATCGAAATTCCCCAATTCATTTCCCTCGCTGAATCCTGTCGACATCTACCGAGAGC
The DNA here is from genome assembly GCA_003589665.1 of Aspergillus sclerotialis. Lineage (NCBI taxonomy): Eukaryota > Fungi > Ascomycota > Eurotiomycetes > Eurotiales > Aspergillaceae > Aspergillus > Aspergillus sclerotialis. The sequence continues at coordinate 25,414 of MVGC01000064.1, forward strand.
ATATCGCGGAGAAATTGGCCCCCGTGGCAGGAATTGAGGCCGAGAAGATTTATCCCAAGTTGAGTTGGACTAGTACACTGGACAAGGGTGATTTGACATTGCCGGTATACGATTATCCCCATTGCATCGTTTTGTATATCCTGGTGTAAGTGGAAAGCTAATAGGTGGTCCTAGGTCCCAGCGCTGCAAATCAAGAAAAACCCTCAGGAACTATGCAAAGAGTTCTGCGAAAAGTTCCCCGAGTCAGACCTTATTGAGCCTCCCTCTTCATCAGGTGTTCATATGCAGTTCTTTTTCAAGGCCAACCCGTTAACGCACACTGTCATTTCGCGGATCTTGAAGTCGAAGGCTACTTATGGCAGCAATGGGAATCAGGGTATGCGTGACCCTGCAGATCCGTCCAAGGGCCGGAAGAAGATTATTGTTGAGTTCTCGTCGCCGAACATTGCCAAGCCTTTCCATGCTGGTCATTTGCGAAGTACAATCATTGGTGGATTTTTGGCGAATATTCACAGCATCATGGGCTGGGATGTCATGAAGATGAACTATCTTGGTGATTGGGGTAAGCAGTTTGGTCTGCTTGCAAATGGTTTCAAGACTTTTGGCAGTGAGGAGGAGCTCCTTAAGGATCCTATTAACCATCTGTTTGATGTCTACGTGAAGATCAGCAAGGTTGTTGCTGACCAAGAAGGGCCAATTAAAGAGCTAAAAGAGCAGATTAAGGCGAAGAAGGAGAAGAATGAGGACGTGTCTGATCTCGAGAAGGAGCTTGGGAAACTGGTTGATGCCAGCGAGGATGAAAAGGCTCGTCGCTATTTCAAGAGTATGGAGGATGGAGACGAAGATGCTCTCGCACTATGGCGCCGATTCCGTGATCTTAGTATTCAGAAGTATAAGCAGACCTATGCTCGTCTTAACATCAATTTCGATGTGTACTCGGGAGAATCCCAAGTCAAGGCAGAGAGCATGGAAGCTGCCTACGATCGCATGAAGAAGGCTGGCGTCGCTGAAGAGTCGGATGGTGCTATGATCGCCGATTTCACCAAGCACGGGGCCAAGAAACTCGGCAAGGCGATTATTGTTCGAAAGGATGGAACTCCCCTGTACCTCACCCGTGATATTGGGGCAATCGTCGAGCGTGACGAAGCTTACCACTTCGACAAGATGATTTACGTAGTCGCTTCTCAACAGGACCTTCACCTTGCTCAGCTGTTCAAGGTCACAGAGCTAATGGGTCACAAGGATCTGGCCAGCCGCTGTCAGCACATCAACTTTGGTATGGTTCGGGGCATGAGTACCCGAAAGGGCACAGTCAAGTTCTTGGATGATATCCTTAGGGATGTAGGTGACAAGATGCATGAAGTCATGAAGAAGAACGAAGAAAAATACTCCCAGGTTCAGAATCCTGAGCAAACTGCTGATATCCTTGGTATTACCTCTGTTATGGTGCAAGATATGACTGGAAAGCGGTATGTTTCTGCTCCCTTGTTTGATAATTTTTCCAAATGATTTACTAACCTTGGCAGTGGTAACGGTTATGACTTCAACTTGGATGCCATGACATCCTTCGAGGGTGACACTGGCCCGTACCTGCAATACGCCCACGCCCGTCTCTGCTCCATCATCCGCAAAGCAGGCTTGGACCTTTCGTGCCTCGACACTGCTAACCTCGATCTCCTTACCGAGACCCACGCCACAAATCTTGTCCGCTTGCTATCACAGTGGCCCGACACACTACTGCAAACATCCAGGACACTGGAACCTACCACCGTCCTCACCTACTTGTTCCGCATGACTCACATCCTCAGCTCCGGCTACGATGTGCTCAAGGTTATCGGCAGCGAGCCTGAAGTCATGAAAGCCCGTTTGGCGCTGTATGAGGCTGCTCGCCAGGTTCTGAATAATGGAATGAGGGTTCTGGGTCTTACCCCTGTTGATCGGTATGTTCTGAGGTTCTTTATTGACTGGATTTGATTGCTAACCTCGCTTGTAGCATGTGATTTTCATCTACATCACGAGTAGAGTATTCAATTTACCGTAGTTAATTTGATAGCGATTCGAAGCAATGAAAAACGGCGGAGTTTGAAGGATTAAGCGGTTTAATCTCCGTGTTACCAATAACATTTCGAATGTAGGATCTTGTAATACTCGATCTCATCTCCATGTACTACTTAGCCCGTCGCACATTCCGCGAACACATTACACATAAATCGGATCAGGGCCCAGACCCTTTGAGCAATACGGCCCATACCGTAACTACTACCATTCACAGCATGACTCGAAGAAAGAACGATCTTCAGATCACATTGGCCTATAGGAGCATTGGCAGGAAGGATTTTGCTACGATTGAGATCCCATCCACGGAATTCTGCATCATGACGTGTGTCTTGGGGGTCTTTCAATATCCATCGTATTTCCATGATATAAGTTATCTTCTTTTTTGGCACTGGGACAAGAGCGACAGCAATTTCCACGAAGGCGTCATGCACAAGAAGTCGATCTATGCAACCGCTACCCTGAATTCATTGGCTGTGTCATTAGCTGTAGAAGTTCAGCGAGACTGGACCCATGCGTATTCGCCAGCCACCTATCTCATTTGCAAGGCTACTTAGTTGTCTGGGAGCGCAGAGTTGAGCAGATCTTGGTACGTGTCTCATTTTGTCATAGCTATATGACAGACCAGTGCCTGATATACTGGAGATATATGCATGGAAGATGATGTGACTGGATCGGATATCTCTTCCTCTCCACTGGTGGACAGACGTAGTTCGTGATTATACTCTGCAGATCTACCTAGGACGGAATCCCCAGGACGACTGAAGAGTCGGATTGCCCGAATTATGAATCAAAGTGCGAAGAGCGACTGCAGCGGCCGGCATAGCTGAGACTAAGAGGCGTAGCTGAGGTTTGATCGTGGAGAACCTATAATGCATATGCAGGTGGCAGCCATATCTGGATTGGCTTAAAGGACAAAGGATATGGGGTTGGATAATCCGACGATGCGCCTCGATGTCTAATAACTTCAATAAGCTCCACTGTTACTTCCGTTGTTGCATAACACGTCATCCTAAATGTGATATGTTGCGTAGTGGCGCTTGTTGTGCGGTGTATAGTAATATATATGCAAGCATTAAATTATCAGTAATTAGCGTTGTTGTTGTTGAGGAATTCTAATATATTTAATGTACCTTTTGTATGGGAATCCCATACAAAAGGTACATTTTGAATTGGCCATATGATTGGTATAGGGTTGGGCGGACTAGCGTACGGAAGTGCGTGGGTCCGCCAAAGGGCATCTACTCTACTATGCAGCCGAGATAGTGGTGGAGAGTGAAAAGATGGGAAATCTACCTAACTATCTAATGTACGTAGCTGCAGGGGGACAGATGGGAAGCAGAGAGAATAAGTATATGGTGAGAAAATCGCTATGCACTGCTCACCCAGAAGGAGTTATAAATTGAATTACATTTCCACCTCCCTCGAGTTCGATCTGAGATTCATTCACACCTATCCAAGAATATCTATTTATCCAATCCTGCGCTCAGACTTGCTCCAATCACAGAACCACTGCTGGTAATACTATCATATATCCATCCATTACAAATCGAGATGGTTTTCTACGCCTACTCAAAGAACGTGAGCCAATGCCCCAACAGTCCAATAAATACTCAGCAATGGATCTAACCCTAAAGCAGATCAAGGACGATGTAACCTGGCGATACCTCATCATCGCGCCTACAATGGAAACCATTGATGAATGGTTCCGCGCCCTCCAGGAGAGGATTGGCTGCGAGCACATTATAAGAGTTTCCCCCGAGTTCTACGCTCACGACCCTGGCAAAGTGGATCTCGGTCGTTCCACCTTTACTGGGCGGGAAGTGCCACAGTTCATGAACAAGATGATGTTCATCTTGCTCCATGATGTGGGTGGTCGGATTTTTACGACTTTCAGCAATAACCTTGTGGTGGATCATACTAGTGGAAATACGTGAGTTGATTGTTTACCTGTTCGCGGTGTTGAAGCTGCTAACGAGTATTTATTATAGATTCTACATTCGATCTAAGAGCGATCCCCGCGTCTTCTGGCAGGAGAGATGCGGCAAGATCTACGCCTCACAGTGGGGACGTACTCGGTTCCGAATCTGCATTAATGATAAGAAACACGAACACGATGGAAAGGTCATGATTCCCTCCGATTCCATTTCCATCACACTCGCGCATGATGACAATGCGTTCATTGGCACTGAACGGGGAGGCGGCTTGATCATTGATCAACATGGACTGAATCTCACTCTCGGAGATTTCAACAAAATCTTCGTATCTACTTACTCTGATCATGATAATAACAGAATTATAAGACATGTTCATGGTGGTGAGGAGTGGGAACTAGTCGCATGATCAAGATGCTGTTTCCTGTTTTCCGAGTCCAGTAGCTGATGATGTGTTGTGTCCATGATATTTGGTGCGCTCAGTATGGATTTGGCTCTTATTGATCGAGAAAATCCTGTCTCTCGTTAATATAATCCAAACGGTGCCAACTTTATCGTAATTTCCCTTACGCGGAGTCAATGAATATTAGTTGTAGAACCTGCAGAAGGAGATGGGACATACCATTGACCCGGCCGCGACTCATAGCTATCTAGGATAGCTTGTACCTTCGTATTCTTCTTTCCCTCTTAATTTTAATACCTACCTTCCAGCACCTACCTTGCTGCATCAATGTCTCCTAGGGACCTCAGGAAGGAACGCAGATGAATTGCCGTTATGCTGGACCATCGAATTGGCATCTCTGTGATGACGCACAAACCTATATGACAGATGCGTGAGAGTCAGTCTCAGGATTTAAGGTCAATTTTCAAAATCCCTTAATGATATTTCATTTTACCTTGATATCTAACTTCTACAGCTAAATACTCCTACAGATACTCCAGACACTGACGCGTCTTACTACATGGATGTAAATCAAGCCTTGCTTTACCGCTAGTTTTACTTCCACTGCCACTACTGTTGACTTCGGAGAACTTTTGGTTCGCATGACTGAAATTATCGAAGAGATTGTCGTAGATCCCGAACTTCGCACCTGCGTCATGCCTGTATTCAGTACTACGACCTCATCAGACAAGGTCGTCGCAGCAGATTTGATGATGGACGCTTTGCAGAAGTACTTCAAATACGAAATGACGCTCCAGTGTGGAATTCCAAGCGCGACTAGGAGCTACAACTGGACATAATTTTACGATCCCAATACGAGCAAGAAAAACAAACAGCTTAGGCGACATAAAGCTAGGCTATGAATTTTATTACATACCAAAACATTAATTTGCTTTTGAAACTATAGTCTCTCTAGTAATGAGTGTCGGACAAATTGTCAGGCCTCACTTAGTCTCCAGATCTGTTGGTAGTATTCGATACACTCAACGATAGACCTACCTTGAAACGCGATGCGTTATTCTATTCAATAGTGGAATTAGACTAATTAGGAAGTCTTCGTGGCCCAGCGGTTAAGGCGCCCGGCTGTTAACCGGGAGATCGGAGGTTCGAGTCCTCCCGTTGACGCTCATTTTTTTGTTTTTGCTATTGTCCTAGAGAGTCTTTTGTTGGACGAAACCCTGGGTCAGAAGGTACCTAGGTTTTACCTAGTGTGAAAACTATTCGTCTAGAGGGATGTAAATTCACCTACTTCGCCCTGGCCAATATATCTACTACGTCGTTCCCACATTACTAGTATGCAGTCTCACGGGTTTATTTCATTCTGTCCTTCAAGGTATTATTGATTCAGAAACGTCAGAAAATAAGCAAAATAGGAACAAAATGCAGGGCAACTTTTGTCTCTGAGCAAAACTCTCAACTAAGCCCAGCGGAACTTGCCAGACGGTAGGGCTAAAAATACCACCAATTCCTAATATGAAAGATATAAAGTCTACCTTAAGAGAAGGTTGAGCAGTTCTTCCCTTCGAACCCCGTATTCATCCCACTGAAGAACTTGCCATGTGTCCTTGAATCTCGAATGAAACAGCAGACCGCCAAATGCTACGACAAGGTCATCGGATGCCATCAGAATAAAAGCGATGTGGCCAACTACCACGAGGGACACAGCAGCAACGGGGGTGATGAAGTAGTAGGTAATATACACTTCTTGGATGGCCTAGACAAAGAAGAAGATTACAGACGATCAAATCTTTCTTCGAACTAGTAATATATTCTCGGCATGTACCCAACTGAAAGCAGACGGATACGTACCTTTAGTTTGGAATTCGACCGCATGTTGTCGTACAGAACACTGTCCCAGAATGGGAGCCGAGAGTCTACCTACCAGAATCTCTCCCCTTGCATGGCTTGTGTATCTTTTTTTAACAATTGAATTCGTGTAGCCTCCAATACATCTCTTCTTTATTGTTTCTGGACTTGATTAATTTGAAACTTGCCCAAATGGATACGGTGACTGTCTTGGATCTGGGGCTCACGACGCTGTCTCTGCAATTATTTAATATTGGGGAAGTTCTCCATTGTTTTGTTTGTTGTAAATCTTGTCTAGGGGTATACGGTATTTGTATTTGATATTCGATGATTGTTCCGTGGATCTTCCTGGCCGCTACGGTCACGAGATTTGTTACAGCGCGACCGTCCCTAGGCGACTACCAAGTTCTCGAAAGACTCGATTCGGTTCCTCAAGGATGGAGAAAATCTCAGTCAGCACTGCCATCGCAAATAATGCAATTTCGAATTGCCCCAAAACTGGACGGCATGGATGGATTTCATCAGATGGTGATCGGACTGTCAACGCCAGGCAGTCCAACATATGGGCAGTTCATGACCCGGGATCAAATCAAGGACCTCATGCGCCCTCCACCAGCTGTATCTGACTTAATACGCTCATGGTTGATTGAAGAAGGCGTCCCCGACGGTGCAATCGAAGACACTGGGGACTGGATCAAATTCTCCGTCCCTGTACGGCAAGCGGAGAAAATAATGAGGACCAAGTTCTACGATTTCCAAAACACTGGTGGTGGAAATGTTAAAACTCGTACCTTGCAATACTCGGTTCCCGATGCCATTGCTTCAATTGTCGAGACGATTCAACCGACTACCTTTTTTGGTCAATCTGATGTTCATTTGATGAATAGCGCCCCTGTCCATAAAAGGAACGTCGATTTCGCTGCTCCAGGGGACTGTCATAGTGCAGTTGTTCCTGATTGTCTTCAGCGCCTTTATAATTTTGAAGACTATGAACCTTCACCCGAATCCGGGAGCTCAATTGGAGTCACAGGGTTCTTGGGGCAATATGCAAATGTCGAAGACCTTCAGGCATTTTATGCTCGGTACATTCCCGAGGCGTTAAATTCAAGCTTCGAGTTCATTCCGATAAACGGTGGAATCAACGACCAGGATCCCGTAAACGCCGGTGAAGAGGCCAATTTGGACGTGCAATACGCATTTTCCCTCACGTATCCTATTCCAGCCACATTTTATTCGACTGCGGGAGAACCTCCATTCCATCCAAGCATAGATACGCCGTCGAACACTAATGAACCTTATGCCGAGTTCCTTGAGTACGTATTGAATCAGGACAACCCCCCTCTTGTGGTTGCAACTTCCTACGGCGATGAAGAACAGACCGTGCCCAGAGCGTACGCATCAAGAATTTGTGCCCAGTTCGCGCAACTGGGTGCCCGTGGGGTGTCGATTATTTTTGCCAGTGGAGATGCCGGAGTGGGAAGGACCTGCGTGTCCAATGATGGGAGAAATAAGAAGCAATTTCACACGACCTTCCCAGCAACATGTCCTTTTGTGACAGCGGTCGGAGCAACAGAAGGCGCATACCCTGAACATGCGGCGGAGATTTCCCAAGGAGGATTTTCCAATTATTTTAGCCGACCTTCCTACCAGGATGCAGCTGTCGGACAGTTCCTGGACCAGCTACCCCCTGGGCTATGGGATGGTCTGTTTAATGGTCGTGGGAGGGGAGTTCCAGACGTGGCGGCAAATGGAATGAGGTACACAATATTTCATCAAGGTGAAATGAAGCAAGTTAGTGGGACAAGGTAAGTGACGACCAGATAGACCACCTATCTGCCGGGACAAATGGCATTGGCTAACGACTATAACCCAATCCTGTAAAGTGCTTCTGTCCCAACCTTTGCAGCGGTTATCGCACTCCTAAATGATGCGCGTCTCCGAGAGGGACTTCCTCCACTTGGATTCTTGAATCCTTTACTTTATAGCCAGGGCAGTGGTGGTCTAAATGACATTGTTCACGGTGGTTCAACTGGCTGTCAAAATCAGGAAATTATGCCACCACCGGGCTGGAATGCAACCGGGGGTTGGGATCCTGTAACTGGACTTGGAACGCCGGACTTTGGCAGGTTGAAAAGGCTAGTTCTCTGATATTGTCTTGTGGGAGGGGTACCTAGGTACAAAGACGTACTTCGCCTTTACACACTTATGTTTTCAGTTATAACACCCATCCGCGACTGATAAAGATTCATTCCTATCTATATTGTAGACCTTAGTTATTTCTGTCAAGGGTGTATATATATGTATAAAACATAAATACGCAAGCAGCATCGATTGGGGGGAGGGGTTCGACTCCGATCTCCCGGTTAACAGCCGGGGCTTAACTGCTGCCCCACGAAGACTTGCTGCTTTTAGCCGTGACGCAATGATCTCTACAAGGGTTAACTCAAAAATCGCCAACAATTAGCACTCCTTACACCACCTTCAATAATCCCAATGCTGCTTTTAAGATTAAACTCAAACTGAAAGGAAGTAGTTTGGGCGGGGCTGCAAAAAACAAGGTATGTAATATTGAAAAATTAAAATATTCCTTTTTAAATCAAGAAGGAAGTCTTCGTGGCCCAGCGGTTAAGGCGCCCGGCTGTTAACCGGGAGATCGGAGGTTCGAGTCCTCCCGTTGACGCTCATTTTTTTGTTTTTTTTTTTTTTTTAATCCCTCCAAATCCCCCCTAATATAGGGCAAGGATGGGTAAAAATACCTAGGATCCCCTCTCTATTCAGGATTATCAAAAATCACCACCAATTCCTTAATACTACTATAACCCATAAAGCTATATTGTATATCTAAGACTCTTCTATTTTCCATGGTTATGACCATGCCCTAAGCTTCAATTTACACAGTATAATGTTGTTCCATCACATCCCTGTTATTCCCCACATCACTCAGTCCACCAACCACCATCATACTCATTTTGCTCCAAAAATCAGAAACAGTATCGATTGGCGAATCGCTCGGGAAAGAAGAGTCATGAAACTTACAACGGTTACCAGTCGAGGTTCGTACAAAAGAAAGCGTGCTGCGACTGAGAACGGGGAATCGAATTCTTATGCAAGCGGGATCGCTTGTCCAGAAAGATACTGGAACTGGGCTTGCAGACTCTCCCTCAATGTAGCCCGCGACGTTTTCTTAAAACCTGTTTTGGGACATCACGCTTGAAGGGAAGGACTTGTTGCCATAAACTGAAGGGGTTCCGATGGCAAAACACGAGGTTTTGGCTCTTCTCGCTTCGGAAGGGCTTCACCCGTCCCACGAGGCTGTCCCAATGTAGGCGGAGTACTGTACATGGGCGCGTGGGATCGTCGTCCTCGTCATAGCCACGCCCAACAAGTCATGTCTAGTTTGACCCTACCTACACGATATGATCAGTTGCTTGAGTGGTTTTTATAGGGATATGGCCTCTATTTTCCTGAACGTGCTCCAACGCCGTCTCGTGAAGAAACATGACATTTTTAAAAGATTAAGAAAGTGGAAAAAAAGCAAATATTGCTCTTTGGCCGGGATTTAATCTCGTATTTTTGCTGACGGGCTCTCGGGGAAGACACGACCAATGACAGCGTTCACTGTGATGTGTCTCCTCATTTTAGCGCCATTAGTATTCTTTATTATTCCTATGTTCTAGGTCTATCCAATGGCCTTCAATTATCCAAGCTGTCTTTACAAAAGTTCGCCAGTTGTTGGTCGACTGGCGAAGAGCCGCAAGACGCTTCTCCGCTTCACTGTTGGGGGTTGAGGACCAAAGCGCCCGGGCATTTGTGCTGACAATATGCCACTAACATTGACTAGAGCTTCTTGCTCACATGGATTAAATCGCCGAGACGCGCGGTATACATTAGAAACTGGGCTAGCGGAGGATGATGAATAATTTTGGATTTTTGATCTTTCTTCTTAAATTCGACTCTGAGCCACTTGGAGGCTGATGACTTTCAAAACCCAATTGCATATCATACCAGATAATTGACATATCAAGCTCATGGCCGGTCCTTTCATTATGAATATGAAGCGGGCCAGTGCCGGTTATGGAGAACGACGGTCAGTAACCCCTCTTTATGACTTGATAGATGCTGCGCGACAAATGCAGTCCCCCTATTGTGCATTTTTCTAATCAATAAACAGGAACAAGAATCCACTCGTGACTCGCACTCCTGATGAGTTAGATGAAGATGTTAAAGCATTCTATGAGCGTGTAGAACTGGGGAATACCATTGATCTAGGAACCCTTATTAGGGGCGCCCGGATTGCACGAGACCCAAGAAACCTATCACAGCCTGCAGTGCCGGGAATTACGTCTGCAGAACTTAACACTATTAAAGAAGAGGGCAAATCCAACTTCTTTCAACAAACAAAACAGTTGAAGGTGACCATTATGACCACTGCATGCGCCGCAATTATTCAGTAAGTCTCTCGACAATAGGATTGGTAGTAGCTAATGTCAATCGGTTGGACAGAGGATGGCAGCAGTCGACGATAAATGTAACCACAAATCCAAGGAAAGGATGGCAGAATGACTTTGACAGTGGCCATGGGCCCCTGTATACAGGATTTATTAACGCGTCGCCATGGCTGTCGGCTAGCATTATGTAGGTCGACTGCCAGAATAAAAGAATAGAGCAGCTAATAATTTGCTGTAGTGGAACTTGGTTGAGCGATCCTCTACAGGAAGGAAGATATGGCAGGCGACCTGCTCTTTTCATTGCTGCAGTTTTCTGTATTGCATGTGTGATAGGTACGAGTGTGAATCTAGGATGTCCCATCTGGACGGCACTAAGAGTTGATGATTCATGAAGGAACCGCACATGCCGACTCCGCGACGGAGCTTCTGATTTGGCGGCTTCTCTTAGGAATTGGAGTAAGGTCTTCTGATTGTTCTCACTTCTTTACACGGATATTAACAGCAATTAGATTGGCAGTAAAGCGTCAATTGCTCCGGTTTTTGCAGCTGAAGCGGCCGTTGATCATCTCCGTGGACGCATCCTAATGATGTGGCAAGTGTTTGATACTTTGTGAGTTGGGCAGAGATGCAACACTTCCTTAATTTAGTGGGAGACTAATGGAGTCGACAGTGGCATCTTCCTTGGATTCGTATGCGCACTGATCGTGAGGGATAGCTGGCGTGTGCTACTGGCAACAGCACGATACCTGCCATTGTCCTATTATTTCTCGTATTTATCTGCCCCGAGTCTCCTAGATTTCTAATCCGGCGTGGCCATTATGCGGAAGCTTTTCGAAGTCTGCGCTATCTTCGCGGGTCTGACATTCAAGCTGCCCGAGACCTATATTACATCCACGCTCAACTACAAGTCGAGACTGAATACGGCCAGAGTAGTCCCTCAGAGCCGTGGTATCGAAAGGAGCTTTACCAGGAATGGCTGAGAGATACTAATTTCTTCCAGCGCGTGTGGAGTCTCTGGTCTGTTCCACGAAATAGGAGGGCCTGCATCGCAGCGTGCGTCGTAATGGCATCGCAGCAGCTCTGTGGAGTGAGTTACGATCAAATTAGGTCTCACAGCTAAAAGTATATACTGGGCTAATGGGTTCTGATTGCAGATTAATGTCTTGTCATTCTACTCTTCCGCGCTATTTGAAAGTGCCGCCGGAGGTGACAACCCCAACGAGACCTGGACAAAGATCAAATGGTTCAACTTCTGTAAGACAACTCGTACGACTAAGAAACACCATTGATCTAACTATTTCTATAGGTTTCGGCTTTGCGAACTTCATATTTACCCTTCCTGCCTACAGATATATCGATACTAGAGGACGCCGTTTTCTCCTTCTTGTCTCTCTAGGTGGGATGTCACTGATTCTACCTGCAATCAGTGCATTCTTCTATATCAAAACCCCAGAAGTTAGACTGGGCCTGGTTGCGTCTTTTTCCATTGCTATTTTTACCTTCCTTTACTCTCTAGGGGCAGGACCTATCCCATTTACCCTGAGTGCGGAGGTCTTTCCCCTTGCCTTGCGCGGTAAGTGTCATTATCAAGGTCTTCCAATTTGACATATACCAGACCATAAGCTGACCTACCCCAGAGGTTGGAATGAGCTTCAGTGTTATGGTTAATTTTCTAGGTCTTGGGCTGCTTATTCTCTTCGTTCCCGAGTTAACACTCAAATTTGGTCATTGTGATGGTAAAGCTCTTGCCAGTGACACTTTCCAACCTGTTTCTGGTGTTGACACTTCCGATTGTCCCCATGGGCAGGGCAATCTCCTATTCTTCTTCACGTATGTCTCCACTGATTTGGATTTGAGTGTTAGAATATCTCGCTAAAAAGCTTACAGTGGTTTGAATGTTTTGGCATTTATCCTGTCCTTCTTATTCATCCCAGGAGCCCAGAAAGTCACATTGGAAGAGATGAACTGGATCTGTATGTCTGCAATTTTTATAACTAAATTATCTATTCTATTGACTGATCAATTCACAGTTAGCAAAAGAACGAGCCACAATATAGCAGAACATCTCTCTCACCCGCGGTGGCTACATGATCGACTAACTCCCAAGAAGGTTGAAGGAGAATTGCAGTTGACTGAACCTATTAGATATGTCGACAGGTTCGCTGATGCTGTATAAAGTATTTCTCATAAATAACCATCTGTGCGTGCATCAGGAGTATCTAGGGAATTGGCAAGCAGGAAAGCCTGATTACTAGGCCCATTTTGAATATCGCTGTTCACAATGCCTCATAGCAAACTGAATCCATCTCTTATAATAAGACAAGCATTGAAAAACAAACATAAATGCGAGTATATAAAGTAGTATAAAAAGTAAGACCTGAAGGAAGAACAAGAATCAAGGGTACTCCAGTATGCAATTCAACCATGTTAATGAAATATGGGGTATTCTAAAAACTGAGCAATATATCCATAACACCGGAATCCGAGTCACCTAAACACCGAAATGCTGAAGGAGGACCGTTTTTCCTTATGGTCTCGATTTGTGCCAAATCCCTGAGAAACGGGTTGAACTTTGGGAGAAAACACTGTTCCGACGTGGGGAGGCGGACTCCTCCATCTCTTTCGCCTTTCTAACCACCTTAGCCATGTCCAATGGCAAACTACTGATACTGGACCTGCGGTGGTAGATGGATGGTAATATGGCTCCACGCTCTTTAATAAGATACTCTGCCAATTCCACATAGTTCCCTTCTATCGCGATTGATAATGGAGAATGTTGACCAGTGATATCGGTTTTGTTAGCATCTGGTCCGCCGCTTAGAAGGGCAGTAAACTTATCAGGCCAATGAGCAGTGCCTCGGTACAGTTTACAAAGAATAATGAGCGGTGTGTCTCCGCCTCCAACTGTGGGACTGTCAACATCCATCTGTTTGATTAAGAGCTTTATTATTTTGCCTGTTCCGTGTCCGTGCACAGCATAATGCAGAGCGTTCCATCCGTTTGGCGAATAAACCTCGCAATTGGCTTTCTGATTTAGAAGGGTCATGACCACTTCTAGATGGCCCCATCGTGCAGCCAGCATTAATGGCGTCAGGCCAGTGTTCGACGTCCCGTTAATGTTTGCACCCATAGAGAGTAAGATATCGACCATTTCTGGGTTCCCCTGGGCTGCTGCAAGCACCAGCGGTGTCTGGCTGGCCCTGTCAGCCGTCTCGACGTCCAAGCCCGCTGCATGCTCTCGCAATGCTTCTACTGCAGTCACACTATTCGCTTTGATTGCGTACAGAAGCGGCCGTTCACCCTCATACTCTTCTTCCACATTTACCCCAGTATGGAGAATAGTTTTCAGGTCATGCACTTGACCAGAAACAATAGCTTCCACGAGATACTTTACTGGAAGTGGTTGCGACGAAACGGAGGACGAGGATAGTTGAGGGGATAGCGGGGTCCGGCTATCAGAATGGGATCCTTTAGAAGTGCCTGGCGAAGCGGAAGTCGGTTCTGTAATGGTTATAGAAGTTATCCTGTAATTCGGAGCACGTCGCTCAATGTGGCAAAGTTGATCAAATACCCCTTTGGCAGACGGACGATCTTGTCTGGAGATGGAAAGCATGGACAGTAGTAGGTTGCGGGACTGGCTCCAGAAGTCTGTAGGGGCGCCTGCCGTAGCCCGTGTGGGAAGTGCATCTAACCATTGTTGTATATGTGGGTTCAAATAAGGTGGCGATCCCCGATGGAAGTAATCGTGCCTATAATCCGGCTCTCCAATTGCTGGCTGACCACGCGCTGCATCGAGTGTCTTCAGTCCGTCCAGTCCGTCAATTCCCAGTGCCCAAATGCGGACAAAGACGCAACCAAGGGACCACACATCGCTTCTGCGACCAATCTCCCCGCCATGTGAGACTTCAGGTGCTTGGTACGTAGAGGCAGGACGCGCTGGTGGAGCATTAATACTCGGTGTCACTGCCTGTGGCATGCCAACAGTGCCACTCTGTTGTTCAACAGGTTTGCCGATACCCGAAATCCCAAAATCTGCTATCTTCCATGTCCCCACAGGTGAAGAGTCAGGATCGCGAAAAACCAGGATATTTGCTGGTTTGAGGTCATTGTGACAACATGCGCTGCCGGGATAATCTATTTGCAGCATCTCGTGGAGGAAAACCAGCGCACCCACGACGTTTCGGGCTTCCCTAATCAGATCTATCAGTGAGAAATCACACATTGTCGAGAATTGGCCTTGGAGAAATCGATCGAGATCCATGTCAGCTAGTGGTAAAAGAATATTGTAATCGTTTCCTACGATGACTATTGAGAGATAGGGAACAATGCGTTTGTGGTGACACAGGCTTGAGCGGATCGACTGCAAATTATGCCTTTCCTTTTGAAAATCGTGGCGATTAGCGTATCGCTTCCTGGCCACAGGGACCTCCACCTAGAACGATCAGCCTTGAGATGTAGACGGTCAATGCTGAGGCCATTTTACCTGGTAGACTGATCGAGGTAGCGCAGAATCCACGACAAACTGTCGTTTAGCAACAACCTCTTTTGTGACCTGTCCGTAACCCCCAGAGCCAATTTTTATGGACTCCTCATTGACAAATGGTAATCTCCAGTCACCCGAGAAATGCTGAGTCTTGCCTTCTTCCAGGACAATAGGATAAAATGTCCATCTTTCAGAGAGAAATCGGCCAGCGTAGATAGGATCGAGGAACTCCGTCAGCGCCCCAAGGGTGTAGTTGGGAATGCGGTCGTCGAGCCGGTCTCGTACGCCACGTTCATTTCGGCGATGCAGAAAAATAACACCGAATAGCTCCCATTCCTTCAACCCCCAACTGATAGAGACTAAGATCGAAAGGGTACGTAAAAGGTTCTCTCTGACGAAAGGAATCAGGTCTCGATCAAAACCGGGATGAATCAGATGGACAAACTCCTCCAGACGAGATTCAGTCCATATAGCTTCAAGGGCGGCATAGGGGACAAATTTTTCGGATGGCCTGTTCTTCCTGCAGGTAGCCTGGTCGATTTCATGGAGGAGATCCCCGAAGAACGAACTCACAAGGGGACCTCGTCTGGGAGACAACAAGCCACGACGTATATCAGGCATTTCTTTGTATAGAACAGCGTATACATTCCTGGTAATCCATGGAGTCGGTCGGTAGCAATAGACCACTAGAGCAAGAGTTAGAGAATTGAAAAGAACAAACATGCCCGCCTGGCGTGGAAGAAGTGAGGCTTGGAGGATCATGTAAGCACCATCCCCGCAATGAGGCTGTTGTTTCAAGCCCTAATTGGTTTAGTTACTGCGAGAAAACCAGGAGGTTGTTAATAAAATCTCCGGAATTCTAGGTCTTTCTGTCAGGGTTGATTAGGTAGCTTTATTGATCCAAATGGTATTAGTCTCGCTCACCTCCGGCTTACTCTACCTCTATCCCTGACCTTTAAGTATGTGTACTGCTGCAAACACCACTGTTTCAAAGAAATTTACCCATGCTTACTGACAGTTGAAAGCATATTCATGCCATATTATAATATTCCTCTCTCCTTAACACTAAAACCGATTAAGAGGCGAGATCAGCCGCTGGCTCACCTCTCCATAACTCTCCTCCACTTCACTGATCATTTGTCCTTGCACCCAGAATCCCTTTCCATTGGTATTTTCTGCTGCGGCCGCGTACGCAATAGCTACTGCCACATCATCGGGTGAACTCTTCAATGTATTCGGGTGGCGGACAGCATCTAGCCCTTCCACCATAGATGTCACCGTCAACCACGGAGCCACCAATGAGATCGAAATTCCTGATTGAATAACTTCATCAATCATCGAGGTACTCCTCATCAGACCAAGAACAGCATGTTTGCTTGCGGTATAGAGTGGTTGAGATGGCACAGGGACGTAAGCCCCAGCGGACCCAGTGATAACGATGCGACCTCCGTGTTTCTTCATATGATGGATTCCCAACTTCAGCCCGTAAACAACGGCATTCACATTAATTTCAAACAGACGTGTGGAAGGAGGACGGAGTTGAGACCCTTCTTTTTTATCCGCCAAATAGTTGTATCCGACTTGAGAATTCATTTCCTGTCGCTTTTCGCCGTCGGGGACCTGCAGCAATGAAATTTCGGGGTTGATTGCAGCGTTGCAGACTAGCAGGTCAATACGTCCAAGGGTTTCTAAGACCCAGTCGAATAATTGCACTTGTTGATTCCAGTCGCTAAGGTCACACTTCCGATACGTCGCAAGCGGACCCAGTGTCGAGCACGCTTTCTTCAGCTCATCCTCCAATACATCTACCACGACAACCCGAGCTCCATTCCGAGAGAGAAGGGACGCAGTCGCCAAGCCAATTCCCCGAGCAGCGCCTGTCACGATGGCAACCTTTCCGGACATTGCCTCCTGAAGGAGGTGATGATCAAGGGGCGAAACTGTGGTCATGTTGGTATGAGAATTATAGAAGGGAAGAGTTATACGATAATGTTTGAGGATTGGAGGACAGAAAAAAGATATACGGTTCATGGGAGGTCCGTTCTATTTAAATCTATTTAAATCCCCCGTTTGCTTATCTCTCTGTCACCTTCCTCTTCGGATGGTCTTAACCGAGCCCTCTTATGGGGTAATGGGCTCGGGTTTTCGCTACATAGAACGGTAATTTATGCTGTCCTACATCTCATATCTATATACACGTTTTCCTCTTCAAGTCTCACCCTCAAAAGCTTTTCATTGCCCTAACCCGATTGGCGAACGCTTGCTGTACCGCCGTGGATGTAGGAGCCAATCCTTCGAAGCCATGTGGGAGACCTGCATACAAATGACAGTCGGTTGGAATGTTCGCCATCACAAACCGTCGTACATATTCAATATCTTCATGGACAAAGATATCGAGCTGCCCGCAATCCAAATACAACGGCGGCAAACCCTCCACGCTCGTCGTTCGTGCTGGTGCTGCGTACGGTGATACTCGATCGCTACCGACATCCGCCCCGAGATAGGCGGTCCATCCTGTCTCATTGTCGTTCTCATCCCACATTGCCAACTCTCCAGCGTGATTTGACCGCGTTCGATCATCTATCATGGGGTAGATGAGGATCTGTTTAGCCAGCGAAGGTGACAACCCTCGATCTCTTGCCATCAGCGTCAAGCTGGCTGCCAGTCCACCTCCCGCGCTTTCCCCCATGATAGCCAGGCGATTTAGGTCGATAGATAGCTCATCAGCATGCGACCGAATCCATTGTAAACTCGTCCAGCAGTCCTCGAGCGGTACTGGGTATGGATGTTCTGGAGCTAGACGGTAGTCGATCGAGAGAATCGGTACGTCCGTTTGCTGGACATAAGCGACTAGTAAATTTATGCTACTCATCGCTGTAAGAGAGATGTACCCCCCACCATGGGTATGGACAATAGCCGGGCCAGGCTTTCTATCGGACGAAGTTTTTTTGCGTATGTGGTAGATCGTAATCTCATGCTCGTCCGATGCCTGGACGTGGTGGATTATCTATTCGATATCATCGGGAATTGAAGGAGGGGCCGTTGTCTGTGGGAACATGTTGGCCAGCATGGCGCGACGGCCTTCGACATCATGTAGCTTTGGCCTCGGGAAGCCGCCCATGTTGCGGAGGAAAGGCTCCACGATCTTGGCGAGTTCGGGGTCGTATTGTAGCGGCATTTTGATTACAAAAATCAAGCTAGAATTCTTGTCTCTCAAGAGAGAGAACAGCTTTAGCCATGGCCGATCCGCCGGCTTTTGTACTTTGGGGCACCCGTGCTGTTTAGGTATCCATAGTTCAGAGATCTGTTGGGACCTTGGATTGCTGTCACCTTCCTTTTTCAAAATCCCGCCGGGAAGTTGTGCAGTTGTACTGCTGACTCATCGCTTCGACATCGGATGCGGCCCGTTCCGGCTCCGATTTTCTTTTAGGAAACTCACCACGAGGTCCTGCAGACCTACTATGCCCTAATCGACTAGGCTAGCATAGTCCTAATTATTCCATTATTCCGCCAACAGATGGTGATTGCTCTCCAATTGCCACTTGTTTATATGTATTGTTTCGTTTGTAGTAACCCCTCTTTCCTTCAAACTCTACCGCCACCATGAGCGACCTCTCGACTATTCCAGACTTCGATGACCTTCCTCCAGTTCCTGGAATGCCTCAAGGCTGCGCCTGGGGAATCTTTGATCGTAATGGCAGGAAGGACACTTTAGGGACCCTAAACTTGCTCACTCCGAGTGTGGTGAAAGCTGCCGCCTCCGAGATCAAGGAGGGCGTATCCGTTTCCCTCAAGTCAGTTGCTGCTCTTATTTAATGTCAGCGTTGCTCACTCTTTCTCAGTTGGCCTATTGGAAGTCTAAAGCACGATGGCTTTTTTCGAAAGGGCTTGAATCATCGTGTCATCAGCCTGAACCACGGCACTGAAGAATCTCAGTTCGGATTGGATGATGAGGTAGATTATCGTGTTCATTGACTACTTCGATGCATTGTCTTACATTATATTCAGGTCGAATTCAACACCCAATGCAGTAGCCAGTGGGATAGTTTGAGTATGTGCCTTTAAAACTCCATACTCTAGGCCAGACGAATTGACTTGCCGCAGGTCACTTCCACCATTTGCCCACTGGTCTTTCATACAATGGAGCGAAGCCGACAGTTGATCGACTTAATGGAGAATCTGGAAACGCCAAGGATGAGCTCCCAACTTTGAATCGTCAGTTCCTCCTTGATGAACCTATCAGCAGAGACTTACTCTACGATATGCAGATTGGCACAATCGTGGATGCATGGCTGGACGAGGCGTATTGATTGATTACCGGGCATACGCCGAAGCAAAGGGCATTGAATACTCACCTTTTTCTTCTTTCCGAATTGGAGTTGCCGACATCGAAGAGGTAGCCCAATATCAAGGAGTAACCTTTCGACCTGGCGACATTCTTATCATCCGTTTTGGCTTCACGGAAGCCCTAGGTGCTATGACGCCCGAGGAACAAACCAAAGCACTTTCTACAGGCTACATCTGTGGTGTCGATGGTACTATTGACTTTGCCAAATGGCTATGGAATAAACATTTTGCGGCCATAGCCAGTGACACAATGGCTGTCGAGGCGATGCCCCCAATGGTGGATGGAAAAGCGCAGCCGTTTACGGAGCTGGGTGAGTCTTTCTGTACCTATAAAATAGCACAAACTTATGTGACTATTAGTTCTGCATCAATGGTGTCTCAGTCTCTTTGGCATGTCTTTGGGTGAGCTCTGGGACCTCAAGGCATTGTCAGAACAATGTCAGAAGAGCCAGCGATGGTCCTTTTTTCTGACCTCGTCACCACTCAACGTGCCTGGACTTGTTGGGAGCCCGCCAAATGTATTGGCAATTTTGTGATCTACATTGAGGAATGTCTTCTTAGTGTACACCAAGCTTTTCGTTTCAACATCTATTGTAATAGCGAAAGCGTTTGAAATGTGTAAAATTTCGCGACCTCCAATACAGGTTATATCTCTGTGCCTTTCGCGACGGGCAGAAAGGTATCATCTTTTCAACTTCACATTGCGGGGTTATGATAACTAGAGCTTAGAGTAAAACCTAGTTGAATATGTCCATTATAACGAATCACTACAATAAATACACCTGTATTCCCGGCAACGGACCCAAAAACCTAGAGAGAGTAGCCACCATCCACAACCAAGGCCGCACCACACATAAAGCTACTCCGGGGAGACACGAGGAAGAGAATTGAATCAGCAATCTCTTCAACCTGCGCCGCTCTGCGTAAAGGAGTCTTTTCCAACTCCGGTTGCATGTGTCCTGCTTTGAGGGCATTTCCCAAAATGGGAGTATCCACATAACTAGGTAACTTGTAAGTGTTAACGTTTCATTTCTGATGATCACAGTAACCTACCCTGGGCAAATCGCATTAATTCTGATTCCATGCGGTCCGTATGTTTTGGCATCCTGTTCACGTTAGGGTTGTACAGTATAAGGGAAGGCACGTGTATGGGTAACCCACAAATTTAGTAAACGCGACGACCGCTGGTTCAATTAGTATCCGTTAATGCGCTAATGCTTTCTGGTAGTGCTAAACTTACCGTGTTTAGATGCCACATAGGGTCCAATGGCAAATTCCGGCGGCGGGCAGGTTACTCCATACATGGAAGAAACATTCACAATCACTCCTCGACCCTCTCGTGGTCCGGACGATCTTGTTGCAATTAGTTTGGGATCAAGTGTATGCAAAGTCGTGCAAGTGTAGATCTTAGCTCCTGAGTTAGATAACTTAGGACACTTACTCTTGCTTCAACATCTGCCTAATCATTGCTCGCTGACAGAGCCACACGCCCGTTTGATTCACATCAATGACCTTCTGCCAATCTTTCAGGTCCATATCTGCGGACTTCTTGACGACTCCACTGATCCCAGCACTATTGATAGCAATATCGACCCGGCCGAATTTCTCGACAGCCGCATTAACAGCAGAGTCCACAGAAGCTTCATTAGCCACATCGGTGGCTATAATCAAGACTTCTAGCTTGGGGTATCTGGTCTTGAGTTCATCCCTAGTACCCTCCAGCACTGTGGCATTGATATCAACAAGGACCAGTCCCTGGATCCCATTTTGGGCAAAAGCAAAAGCAGTGCTTTTCCCAATCCCTACACGATATTCTCAGAATTACCGAAATCGACCGAGACATGGAGCCCACTTACCTGAGCCACCGCCGGTTATGAAAGCAGTTCCTTTCAGTTCGTAAACCATTTTAGTAGTTTTTGACGAGATAAGTACAGACAAAAAGAGAGGCCACCGCTGGAGATAACGAAGGTTTTATGCAACATCGCATGGACCGCGGTGTCCGGCTATTGAGCGATCCGGACCAAGTGGAGATTTCCAGATTGGTTGAATTCTTCATGGTTGGTAACACTGGGGGCGACTGGACCGAAAAACTGGGGAAACAACCGATCCCGAAATCTTGACAACCTCGCTGTAAACTTCCTTTCTCAAACTGATATACACAAGCTCTATATATCGGATATCTAACTTTCCGCTCCGTTTCCTCTCGGACGTTGCCGACGTCTTTTCTTCAGGGCCCACTACGTATATGTGGATGGTAGTTGTTCATTGTCTTTCGATTTAGGAAAGCGATACAGAATGTCTGAAAACATAAATATGAATGGCCCGCCACGATGCCTCACCCTTTTGAAAAATAGCATATTTTATCTTGATTCTTTTCTTGGTCATACTATTTCTCCAGGATGAAAGACCCCAGAGCTAGCCCGATTGAAAGAGATGCCATCGTCATCGGTGGCGGCTTCGGTGGCTGTTACTCCCTCTACCGGCTACGGAAGATGGGGTTGAAAACGACCCTTCTCGAAGCTGGTTCTGACTTCGGCGGCGTGTGGTACTGGAATCAGTACCCCGGCGCTCGAGTCGATTCAGAGATGCCAACCTACCAGTTCAACCTCCACGAGGTGTGGCGAGATTGGAACTGGAGCGAACGATTCCCTGGCGGAAAGGAACTACGTCAGTACTTCGACCATGTTGACAAGACTTTGGATCTGAGGAAAGATGCCATCTTTAATACTATCGTCACCGGAATACAATACAACCCCGACACTGGCCTTTGGACCTGCACGGCTGAGAATGGCCTGCAAGCAACATGCAAGTATCTGATTGCGGCTACCGGTTCATCGTACAAGAAGTACTACCCATCATACCCTGGGTTGGAGAGTTACAAGGGTCACATCGTTCACCCAGCTGATTACCCGGCCGATCTGGATGTGAAAGGAAAACGCGTTGGTGTTGTTGGAAACGGTGCTTCGGGACTCCAGATTGTCCAAGCACTAGCCAAGGAGGACTGCCAGTTGCACTCTTACATTCGGACACCCGCTATCGCACTGCCAATGAAGCAGCGACAGATTTCACCAGCGGAATCGGATTCGCTTAAGGGCCTGTACCAAGGCATCTTCGAGAAATGCTACGCGTCCGTCCACGGATTCCCGCACAATTCCAACAACAAAACCAGCGATCAATTGACCACCCAGGAGACAGATGAGTTATTCGACGAGCTCTGGAACCGAGGAGGTTTCAACTATCTCACTTGCAACTTTTGCAATTATATGGTGGACGAAAAAACGAATGCCATGGTTTATGACTATTGGGCACGAAGGGTGAGAGCTCGTATGACTGATCCTACCAAGATGGACATTGTTGCGCCGTTGAAACAACCGTTTTACATTGGAACCAAGCGTCCCAGTCTGGAGCAAGATTATTACGAGAGCGTTGATCGCCCGAACGTGCATCTTCATGATCTGAAGAAATCCCCGATTGCAGAAATCGTCCCAGAGGGTATTGTCTTGCAAAACGGTGATCAGAAGGAGCTTCATGAGTTAGACGTGATTGTCTTCGCAACCGGTTACGATGCTGTGACCGGTAGTCTACTCGACATGGGAATCAAGGACAAGAACGGGATAGTTCTGGCAGATAAATGGAAGAAGGGTGTACAGACTCACCTGGCTTGATGGTTCCTGACATGCCAAATCTCTTCATGGTGTATGGACCGCACTCTCCGACTTCACTAGCCAACGGCCCACCATTTATCGAGCTGGAGGTAGACTGGATTTGTAAGGCGATCTCCAAGATGCAGGCTGAGGGATTGGAGTTCATCGAGCCGACTCACGAGGCAGCGGCTGGGTGGCGAGAACAGGTTCACGCTGCCTGCAATGCCACTCTTCTTCCCAAGGCGGATTCCTGGTATATGGGAGCGAACATTCCCGGTAAGATACGGGAGCCGCTGATCTATGTTGGCGGCATGAATCGGTGGTGGCAACAATCTCTTGGGTGCTTGGAGAGATGGGATGGATTTAATACGGTCAAGGCTCATTGATTTAACTGTTCTGTACGAGGCGTGTTAGCCTATTAGTATAGTTTTTGTCTGCTTTGTATAACGATGCCCTGTGAATCTCGACTTCCTGTTAGATTTAACGTTCTTGGTAATGTGTTCTGATACGTATAACAAGTTGATTACAGTTCATTGCAGAGAGATAACCATAGGGTGATAAAGTACATCTTGTATTCCCTAAATCTTGTCGTTTCATGTCTAAAACATGGGTATTTTGCTTCTCTTGTCAAATTCGACGTCAAATCATCTCAGCGTCCTGTAGTTGGTCAATCCATAGTCGGTCATGTCCATCAATCAATCAACGTCATAGAGCTTCTTCTATCTCCAGATTTCAAGAGATCATATCTCTAGTTTTCACGGCTCAGACAACATTCATGGCAACCTCGACTTGCCAGCTTTTCTGCTCGCGTCGATAGCAGCGGACAAGCCAAACTGCGACGGAACCCCATTGATGCGATGGGTCGAGTTCAAATTCTTCACAACGACGAACTGGTAGCAAGTGGCACTACCCTGGCGAGAAGCGATGACCGACCACGCAAGGAAGAGTTCCCAAATCTATAGAATATTAGATCTTATCGGGCCTCTTGTATTGACAGGAACCCACTCTAAACCAGCGCTGGCCATACTTGGCCTTGATTTTCTCGCTATTGCCAATCCAATTACGATACCATCTCCAGATAGTGGCGGAGTAATGGACACCGACGGTATCGATACTAGTAGGTAGTTTCCGTTAGTCTTGCCACGGATATTATAGAATTGAAATAAAGACTTACCCTTTGATCTCAAATCCAGCCCGTTCCAAGCACAGAACATAATACCAGAGAGGAGTCGAGGCGTCCGCACCACGGAAAATGTACTTGTTCAAAAACAGACCCCAAACAAAATCCTCATACTGCCATGCCTGACGGAGACCGGACAGCTGCACATACATAGCACCATCATCTTTCAGCATATCGTAGCATTGACGGAAGAAGGTGGTTAGCTTCTTAACACCAACGTGCTCACCCATCTCGAGCTGAGTGATTTTATCATACTGCGTCCGGGGAATGTCGCGGTAGTCCATACACAGAATACGACTCTGCGCTTCTGAAATTCCGGCCTTCTGGAGAGCGTCATTTCCCCATGCGGTCTGGTTTCGCGCAATGGTCAGACCTGTCACCTTGGCACCGTAGTTGAGACTCGCGAATTTCGCCAATGTTCCCCATCCACAGCCGATATCCAGCATGGTTTCTCCTTCCTTGAGGGCGATCTTCTCGCAGACCATAGCCATCTTGTTATCCTGCATCTCTTCCAGTGTTTCTTCTCTTTCGGTGTCGGAGATAATACCGGAGGTGTAAACCATGCGAGGGCCGAGGAACCAGGAGTAGTGATCGTTACCACGGTCGTAGTTCGGACGGATCTGCTCATCATCCTGGGAAGTCGAGTGGGACAAGACATCCCTTGCGAACGTACCAAGGATATACTTGAAAAGCTGCCAGGTAAAGCCAAAGGATGACCAATCGTGTCGGTACTCCATGATGTCGAGACAGTCACCATTGAAGTCCACCGCACCGTCGAGATACATTTCACAGAAGGTCTGGAGTGGGACTTTATTCCTACCCTGCCATTTCGCCCGGTCTTCCTCGTTCTTGAAGGTCACATACTCTTCTATCGCCCGGCCAGGCAATTTCACCTTTTCATTAGTGCGAGGACTACAGGTGGATTTCCAGTACCAGTAAGCAATGAGGATCGGGAAAAGCGTAATCAGGCCAAAGAACACTGTTGTCTTTATTCCGGCGCCAAGTTTGTACGCCAGGAATGCTGGAACTCCAACGATAGCGCTAATCAGGAAGGTATTCGAGAAGCTCTCGTTTCCAGGACCGTCAGCTGGCAGAGGGGCATTGTGAATAGCCGGTGACTTGGGAGGATTTAGCAAGGTAACAGGACGAACTAGGGGGTATTGAGACCGACGTTTGTTAGGGGGATTCCACAACCATCACTGGTGTCGAATCGCGATGGTTTTGGTGCTGGAGTCTGAATAAACTCAATATCGCTGTCCAGATGGACTTCCTTTTTGTCTTCGGACGCCATTGTTGCTTGTATTCGTCGTCAAGGACAAATAGACAAAAGCACAGTGAAGAATCGCAACGCGCGGTCCCTTAAATAAAGAAGGACACAAGTGACCCACTGCAGGCCTTGGCTTGAATTCGAGACCGCCTAAACGCGCGGCCCGCGGGCCCCGGAGACAAAACACCATATGAAGTGAATAGGATAGCAAAGGAGAGCTGCAATTGTTAAGCTTAGGGAGGTTGAAATAGTTTGTGGTCGTTATAGGAACGGATTTACCTTGAGCGTCATACACCCTACAGCTGTTTATTTAGTAAACTCGTTTGCAAATATATATCTCAGAACATAGAAATTTAGTAAACCCATTTGAAACTATATATACACGAGAAGTAGACAGAAATATAGTTCATCTCATTTAGTAGCTTCGTGGTAGTTGAAGTACCTTCTCGCTCACATAATTCAATATCATCTCCCTACTAACTGGTGCTATACGCGGCACCAAACATTCTCTCAAGTATCGCTCCACGTCGTATTCCATAGCATAGCCCATGCCACCATGGCTCAAAACCGCTCGCTCACAAGCAGTAAAGGCCGCCTCCGCAGCAAGGTATTTCGCACTATTGCATGCAACTCCAATGGTGTGAACCGGAATGGACGTATCAGTCTTGGAGGTGTCATACAGACGGGCCGCGTGGTAAGTGGCCAATTTGGCCGCTTCGAGTCGCATATAAGCGTCCGCAAG
Source organism: Aspergillus sclerotialis (assembly GCA_003589665.1). Taxonomy (NCBI): domain Eukaryota; kingdom Fungi; phylum Ascomycota; class Eurotiomycetes; order Eurotiales; family Aspergillaceae; genus Aspergillus; species Aspergillus sclerotialis. The sequence continues at coordinate 51,762 of MVGC01000064.1, forward strand.
GGGGTGAGCTATTCCTTGGTTCTGTCCAATTTTGCGACCAAATACTACCCGATCATTGGCATACTGTGCAGCTCGCTCCAAAGCCGCATAACCCAATCCCAAAGCTTCACCAGCGAGAAGACATCGCTCGGCATTCATACCGTGGAGAACTATTCGGAAACCCTCATTTTCCTGCCCGATAAGAGCATCCTGTGGAATATCATAGTTGTCAAAGAACACCTCATTGGCGTCAACCGCGCGACCGCCCATCTTCTTGATCCTCTTCATGTCCAGTCCCGGGTGATTGCGGTCAAGATCAATACAGAACATCGATAGACCCTGAGTGGGTTTCTGGACCTCTTCGAGAGCCATAGTACGAGCGAGTAGAATCATCTTGGATGCGACCTGCGCACAAGTGATCCAGATTTTCTGTCCTGAGATGGAATATCCTTCGTCCCCTTTCTTCTTGGCCATGGTTTTTAATTTGAGCGTTTCCAAACCTGTGTTGGGCTCCGTCACCCCGAAGCAGGTGCGCCAGGTCCCGTTAATAATATTGGGAATAGTAGTATTTAGCTGCTCTTCTGTCCCGAAGCGAGCAAGTGGCTGCGTCGCATACACGTTGGCATGAATTGCCTGTGCCCCAGCCATGCCAGCACCAGATTGGGTGATGGTCTGCATCATCATTGTAGCCTCAGATATTCCTGAACATGTTAGCAACTAGTTTATGTATAGAAACCGTAGTTATACTCACCTAAACCAGCACCACCTAAATGTTCAGGTAATGCAATCCCCAGCCATCCATCCTTGGCCAAAGCAGCATGGAACTCCTTGGGATCACGCTCTTGCTGGTCGCATTCTTGCCAATATGTATTTGGAAACTTGGAGCAAATATGAGAAATGGCCTCTTTCACAGTGAGTTGTTCTTCACTGAACCCAATGGTCTCCATTAATGGCCTCTGTGGCGACGTGGAAAACGGCGTTCTCAGCCATTTGCAAGCAGATTGTCGGGCGGTGATCGCCCTAGCCGATCGAAGTGCAGTTGTTGCATGAGATCGAAACATATTGAATGGAGCTGTTGAATTCAAGAATAAGTTGGAGGTGAAATCGGAGGTATAAGAGTGGCCCTGTTGGGAACATATAACCGGATATAGCCGACATGTCCGAGCATATAACTTGTTAGTTCTCCCCTCAACTTCTCCAACTATCCATCTTAACAATAACCATGAAATCAACTCTACGCCCAATTTTTAGTGCAGTTCGTGCTCCTCTTGTACATAACCCTTGTCATCATTCATCTACTATGTCGTCAGAGCGTCAGGGCCCTCTCGCTGGAACCACTGTTGTCAGTTTGGAACAGGCCATCGCCGCTCCTTTCTGCACAAGACACTTGGCCGATATGGGAGCCCGCGTGATTAAAGTCGAAAGGCCAGGGGTAGGCGATTTTGCGCGTAACTACGATACTCGGGTCAATGGACTAGCGTCCCATTTTGTATGGACGAATCGCTCCAAAGAAAGTCTAGCACTGGACTTAAAGAACCCAAAAGACTACGATGTTTTGCGGAAACTACTCGGTAAAGCCGACGTCCTTGTGCAGAATCTAGCTCCAGGTGCTAGTAAGCGATTGGGTCTGTCTTATGATGCTTTGAAAGACCAGCATCCATCGTTGATTGTTTGTGATATCTCTGGGTATGGACAAAACGGGCCGTACCGCGATAAGAAGGCGTACGATCTTCTTATCCAGAGCGAGGCTGGAATGCTATCTGTAACGGGCACTCGGAATGAGCCCGCTAAAGTGGGCATCTCGATTGCCGATATTTCGGCGGGAATGTATGCTTATAGCAATATTCTCGCGGCATTGCTAGAGCGCCAGAAACATGGTCGCGGATCGTATATTGATATATCAATGTTGGAGAGCATGGTCGAGTGGATGGGTTTTCCAATGTACTACGCTTATGACAATGCCCCTGGCCCACGACCTGCCGGTGCTGAACATGCCTCCATCTACCCATATGGACCATTTCCCACCGGAGATGGAAAGTCAGTCATGCTGGGCATTCAGAATGAGCGAGAATGGGCCAACTTCTGTGGAACGGTCCTCTCACGTCCTGACCTTGCCATAGACGCTCGGTTTTCCAACAACTCGCTGCGCACGCAGAATCGGGATCAGCTCAAAGCTATCATCGATCAGGTCTTTTCTACCATGACCAGTGCACAGGTCGTAGAACTTCTAGAAAAGGGATCCATTGCTAACGCCACGGTTAATGATATGCAGGGCCTCTGGGGCCATCCTCAACTTGAAGCGCGCCAGCGATGGACCCACGTCAACACATCAAAGGGGAGTATTCCAGCATTACTCCCGCCAGGGTTAAGGGATTCAAAGGAAGACGGATTTGACGCTCGGATGGATGCAGTCCCCGATGTTGGAGAACACAATGACTCGATCCTATCGGAACTAGGGATAAAACGTGATAGCAAGTGTGATAGTTAGGGTATGAAGAGTATAATTGCAAATATGCATTGTCATTCGAAATAGTACATATTGACTAGAGTATAAATCATGTAAATAGGTTGATGAATGATGAAATTAAGTATTAATTCATTAACATACAATTTTGACTTGTAACCTCTCCATATTTCCTCACTCTCCCATATACCTATGTTCACCAGCATCAGGCGCTTGCCATGCTTGTCTCGTGCCCGCTGCCAAATTCTAATAGTGCCATAAGATCGGATTGCTCACGGGTAGCAATAAACACTTCCAACATCAACCGGAATTTCCGACGCATGTTCACCTGGGAACAATTGAGTTACCTGCCCGATGCACGAAGGCCCCCTGATCAAATTAGACACTTGTATTTAAGAATCCAGAGAGGAACTCACGTAAAAACCATGCATTTCTTCTTCAAAAACATAAAGGTGATTTCACTAATTCTTGTTAATTCTCTTCTATAAGCCAGGAATAGCACATACTCTTCATCTATATCATGACAGTCGCCGAGTGGTACGCGCACAGCCCAGCTGTTTTCATTGCGGGTCAAGCCAATCTGTCCAGATTAGATGGTGTTCGAACTTGTCTTGGGCATGTCCAGTTACCTGTGTTGTGTCTTTGGATGCCCACGTAGGGCAAAGAAGCATCAAACTTAGGAAAACAGTTAGGATCTGCATGGTTGGATTTGGCAGCCGAGTAGGTAGAGAGACTTGAAGGTGGAAGAGTCGTACGGGATTTAAATCCCTGGACAGTGAGTGCATTCCAGGATCATTAAGGGAGGCAGGAATAAAGACAATCTCCTGAACTCGAATGCGCCATGGCGGCCCCTTGCATGAGAATCATCCTATAGCGCATTCTAGGGCTCTTGGCGTCACTATCACCAAAGCAAATCTTGGTATTCTGCCCTGTGAATTAGATAGATGTGTACCTAATATACTGTATGTTTGGGAGTCACATAATTCTCGAAAAGAGATAATTATTTTGGCCATTTCTCTTCGATATCGCCTGGAAGCATAATACCGTAATGCTTATGTAATAATGACTGTACAAAATCGTGCATAAAACAATTGGAAACTTTTCATCCCTTCGAATTATTTGTCTTATATCTCTTTGCATCCAAAAGATAATCTTTTCTTGTTCCTCTTCGTGATCTCCATTTGGTAGCCCTGCTTCCTTTATATTGCAACACTTGGCAAATGTTTCGGGTCTTCTTTCAACACTGCTGTTGACCTGCTGACTATTTTCACCAAATCTCGACCCGCGTCTTAAACAGCCACGAGTGGAGAGACAGGGGTTAATATAGCGCAGACACTAAGGTTTAACCATTCTCGACTAGTCCAGTCAAGCCTTGACATGTTCCGCGGCATCTGATGGCCTTCGGGCGTTGATTGACTTGTCCATCCCAAGCCCGAGTTAACATACAGGTACGCCACGACAGAATGATTTGGACCCTGTAGACTTATAAGAATAATACCTGATGTCCACATGCATTGTATTATCACTCCTGTGTACTGATTTTCGATCATGCATGGGTTGTCAAAGTCATTTCAAGGATGACTAATTAATGACCAGCGGAGAATCCTCAAAGCCCAACAATCCTTCTCCACCCCGCAATCTTTGCTGGCAACATGGTGATGGCATCGTCTGCCGGATCCCGGCCGAAACAACGCACCAAAACATTTACTGGGTGCTGGACATGTCGCTCTCGCCATGTCAAATGCGATGAGCAGAGACCCCATTGCCAAAAATGTCTTCGGAATGGGTGGCAGTGCCAAGGGTACAATATCCGCTTAGAGTGGTCAGAGGAGTCTGGCGGTAGTGCGTCTCAAAAGCGACGTCGAGCGAATCCTATGACCCTGCCGCCAGAGCAGTGTCTGTCGTCTAAGGCATTGACGGCTGCTATTGCGGAATTAGATAACCATTCTAATGCCTCGGTTCCCTACGAGAACGGTCCTTTCTCTGTCTTTCCTGTCTCGGCCCCGGGGCCATTGTCTAAGAGCGGAACAGAGGCCGGACCTCCGTCAGATAGTGGAATCTCTACTGCCGATACTTCAATGAATCTAGAGTTCCTATGCTCTGATTCTCAAGATACGCCCATGAGCACTCGTCCATCCTCCAACGATCTACCCCAGTTTGATTATAGGCAGGCGGAACTATCCAAACATTCATCCGAACTATCTAAAAGCCCGGTGGTAAGCCCTTGCAATGACTTTGGGTCCCAAACGGTTTCAGTTCCATCGAACTTTGACCGTCGAAGTCCTGATGTACATTCACCGCCGCCTTTACTAAAAACTCTGGGGGAGAGCGAGGCTCTATCATTAATACAAAGTGTGAAGCCATATACGATATCAATGCCAGAAATTGAGCTGGTACATCACTGGGTCACATTCATCAGCGGAAACGTCCTTCTGATCGATACTCCTGACAACCCGTGTCGCACAATCTTCGTCCCTATGGCACTTCAGGGTGCCAAGTCCAGGAATACGGAATCCAATATGCAACGCACCATTTTCCACGCCATTTGTTCTGCTTCCGCCTTCAGCCTCTATCACTTACGAAAAGATGAAAATTACCATTCCCTCGCGCTTACGCATGATCAGCAGGCACTTCAACATCTTCGATACAATCTAAACCATTGTACATCAGTAAATGAGGCGACATTGGCTGCGATTCTTGCTTGCCTTACGGCCGAGGCAATATCGGGTAGAAGACACCGATGGAGAACGCATCTGGTTGGAGTGCACGCCCTTCTGGAAAAGGGCTTGGACCCCAGCTGGTCCCAAAACGCGAGCACATCTTCAATGCTCCAGAGCTATCTCAGCGTGTCGTCGCTCTGCAATTTACGACTATCGAGTCACCTACTATCTCTCCTTGATGGACCTCCGGAAATGAGCGACTACCTCGAGCGGGCACATGGTATGACAAAACCATTAGTTCGTTTTCTAGCAAACCTTACCGATAAGCTCCAGTCAGAGAAACCGGTCACAGCAGAGGAATTAGACGACCTAGAGTCGCAGCTATACCAAAGCTTTCCCCATCTCACCACATCTGACACGCAAAATGCGGAGCTCATCCAGCATGCGGTGAACGCATTCTATTATGCCACTGTCATTTACTTCCGCCGAACTCTCCGACGGGTGCCTTCGGCCAATGTGCAAGATTTGGTCGAAAAAGCAGTCGAGAACCTCGAAACGGCAGAAGCGCTCAGCCGTGGTAGAGGAGGAACTGCATACAATTGGCCGAGTTTGGTTGTGGCTGCAGAGTGTGGTAATACTGGTCTCCAGGATAGAATGCTAACGTGGTTTCACCTGAAACGCCGGCATGGGCTTCACAGTATATCTGCGATCAGGGATCTGGTCACCGTACTTTGGCAGAGGCGGACAGCGGCGGGTTCCGATGTCCACTGGCAAGATGTTGCCAACGAGGAGAATTTTGACATTATGTTTGTTTAATAAGATGGTGACTTGGAAAAATTAACGACGATTACGATTTATTATATTGCACAGCTATCTGTGGAAAAGATTCCGACCTTCATCGTCAAGTAGAGTGTCACCGCCACCAATATGCACTAACAATTCATTACAAAGGTCCTTGGACTCAGGCCTGGACTTTCTTCCGCAAATTAAGAATCCTTTCACTTGCTGCTTCAAAGTCACGTCTAGACACCGACCCATCCTTCAATGCAGCAACAAGTCCATCAACGACATTCTCCCCATTCTCAACCACCATCCAAGCAGACAGTATAAGATCAGCGCCCGCCTGGGTGGCTAGGATAGCCCGCTTGGAATAATCCCCAAAACTCTCCAAAGCCCCAGCTTCAATTGACTCAGAGACTATGACACCTCGGAAACCCAGTCGACCTCTGAGTTCATTCTGTAGCCATGCACGGCTCATTCCAGCAGGCTTGGAATCCATCGATGGATAGATAGCCCACGAAGGCATAACCATGTCAACGCCCGCCAAGATCGCCCCGAAATATGGGACCTCATCGACACTCCGAAGTGTGTGTAGCGGAGCATTAATAGTGACGGGATCGTAATCCGTGCTCTCATTTGCCGCTGCCATCCCTAGCCCCGGGTAATGTTTTGCTGTTGCAATAACACCACCAGCTTGCTGCGCGTAGATCCATGGCGTTACGCATTCTAAGACGGTGCTGGCGTCGTCGCTAAAAGAGCGCTCAGCCTGATCCAGAAAATCTCCCTCCTCACGGTACACGTCTAGAACAGGCGCGAGGTTGGTATTGGCATGAGCCGCCTTCATCGCATCTGCAGCCTCTTTTCCGGCTTTCGAGGCAGTGAACCAGGGGTGTTTCGAGTTTCCAATATCCTTAGCTGTTAAGGACGGACCGCCGGGTACCTGATTATTCTGTCCGCCCTCTTGGTTCGTCACTATCAACAGAGGAACCCCCGCATAGGCGGGACTTTTGGCATATGTATCTTGGAAAGTCTTCACAACGTCGACAACATTATGATCGATATTACTTGGACTGAGAAGAACCCCGCCAACCTTTCCCTGTTTAATCAAATCAAGGAGTTTCGCAGGTGGCTCGAGACCAGGATAAGAATAGATAACATGGTACCCTGCTTGAACTTCATCAGACACCTTGGTACATTGCCCCAACACGGTGAAACAAGCAAGCTGGACAAATGCAGACCACTTCATATTGATATTGAATAGATGGTTCGAAGTAGTAGTACCGGGTTCTCTGTACAGGAATGGACTATTTATATTCCATGCTTGGTAGTTTTGGTATGGTTTTGTATTCTGCAGTAGCATGCTTGTGTTACATTACTCAGCATTGCGGTTCCATGTCAGCGTTTCTCGAATACGAGTGCCTCATTCTGCGTTTACTATATTTCATTGGGTGATTTGGGAAGCGCCGGAGCTTCTGCCAACAACGAGCTTGCATTCCTGCAGAAATACGAAGGAGCTTTGGTCTGTGTTCTCCTTAGAGTGTACTCTATGGCCCTTGGCAGTAGGGGCCTTGCATTTCCAACTTGACGATTGGTTTATTTGCACTTGTTATTCTATAGCAGCAGGATATGCAGGGTCTGGGCCAAAATTCAGCAACATTTGTAAATAAATATAGGCTGGGATTATAATTGGGAGTAACACTCTCAGTCAGATTTAGTCCCCAAATCCATTCTACTTCGAATTCTCTTCGCCTTTCTCAATACCGCTCGCAGTAGAGATTTCACTATCATCTTTCTATAATGTCGATACCGTCGACCTTTTCTCAGTTAAATTCTCAGAATTAGAAGAACCGGCTTGTTGGTCCGTTACAACAACTTTCTATCAAGTTACCTGTCATATAGACCACAAGCAAGCAGCGAAGAATTCGAAGCGAATATTGAGTCTCCCAAGACAGGAAAATCTTGTATAAGCACTTAGGAAAGTGCCTGGTTATCATCTACCATGGACGAGGTATTGCCTATCAAGATTGTTACTTGATAGTCGAAATTTCCAGATATTTTTCATGGACTACTTGTTGACAACTCGAAAGGCTTGCAAAAGCAAGTAATCAGTCAAAAACCACACCAGAATTAACATTAATGTTTAGTCCCTGGGACAGAAGCTAAGCTTTTGGGGATTCTTCAATCCGGCTTGTAGGGAGAAACTAAGCAATACAAAAATAGCAGGTATATATACAGAGCAATGCCAATTATGCATAATCTATCCAAACCCCAGTTGAACATGATCGCTCATCCAACATGAATAACAATAAATTCATACGGCACCATTCCATTTCATTCAAACGTAATCAAAACCAATGATGCAACGTATCGCTTAGCCCGCAAAACAAGCTCAAACAGTATTTGCGCAAGTAAATGCGCTGCCTCCCGCATGATCGTGGATAGCTTTGCCGGAGACATAAAGACCCAGGCCGCACTGTTCAAAGGGTTAGACATAAGTCAAGGTCAACGGATAGTTAGCTTTGCTTACAATCGTAGCTCCAATTCCAGCAATAAGAGCATTGATAATCGCCAAGATAAACTTGCTTGGTGAGCTGAAATACTTGCCCCAGTTCAAATGAAGCCAGTAAATACCGCCAAGTCCAACTAGATGGTATTAGTATCTGGAATGCAAGATCTGGTGCGATTTTCGCGTAGTCGATACTTACAACTGAACCAGGAAGCAAAAAGGGAGCTCTATTAAGAACATTAGTACATTGCAATTTGAAGGAGAATCAGGGGAACGAACAATTAGACTCAGCAAGTCATTAAAGGTCGGGATAGCCTCTGAGATAATCCAGGCAATGATCCAGCATCCGAGACCAATGGCTAGCCAGCTGCCGAGGCCTACCCAATCCCTCTTGTGCATCTTATCCGTGTGACGGAAGATTCGAACGTAGATATATTTCAGGCCAACGTGACCATTCACGACACCGGCACCGACGATCTGGAAATATCAGAAAACGTCCTCGGCATATACTTCATAAGAGACAGGGAGCTTACTGTTGGAATGGCAATGCCATAGGCCACCTTCTTCAAGACAGGGCCAGCTGAGCCGAACGCAGGCGACGCAACACCGTTTCCAACATAGTAGTATATTACCACAGAAGCAGTGACATACAGCGCAACCTCAAATCCTTGCAGCATAACGACGGCCTTAGGGAAGTCTTCCGGCTTCTCCATCTCGGCCAAAAGACCAAAGAAGGCAACATGGGCACCTAAGTTTGTTAGAAATTGCCATTTTATGCTTGCGACTGAAATCATGTACTCCAGATTTCCCGGTTTACATGACGCAGGGCACTTACAGTAAGCAAAAACGATCTCGGTAACTCCCTTGAATGCATGGTAAAGATTCGTCTCGGTAGTGATTTCGACAGTGCGGTCGGGCTTAGCCTGAACAGCAACCCCGATCATAGTAATTATGACTGCAGAAAGAATGCTAACAAACGCTGTACCAAATCGTTAGTCAAAGACCTCACCACACCACCAAGCAACTTACAGGCGAAAGACACATAGGTCAAGTTCTTGATCGTTCGGGGCAACGACAAAACGAGGCAGATAACAAGCCCGACAATACTGAAGACAATTGAACATGTCCCATGTTCGGTAACGGTATTCATCATATCTCGGAAAGTGAGAATATGACTGCCCATAATGAAAATGGAGAACAATATTTGGCCCAGGCCGAAAAGCTCTCTCCCAAATGGGCCCATTAGGATTTCTCCAGCATCAGCTAGATTGTGAATATGGGGATGAGCGGCGCGGAATTGGGCAATAGTGTAGCCTGTATAGGTGGCGATTACTCCAAGGCCGACAATTATAACTACCGATCTATTTAACAGTGTAAGCGTTTTTGTTGTTCCGGAGACAGGGTTAGGTGCCCTTACGGTGCTAGACCAATCGCTTCGAGGGTAGAGGGCAATGATAGGACTCCTAGTGATACCGACTCTGCAATCATAACTGTGAAACGGTCAATAGGGGAACGACTATTCGCGTAGGAAATCATGACGCACAGAAACCACATTGCCTACCACAAGATTAGTATAAAATCAGATAGCCAGGGCAAATCACACGCTACATACCACCACTTCAGTGTTTTATATTTGATCTCAGCGTTCGCTTCATTTCCAAACGGGTCGTCGACAGGTTGCGTGAGGTCCGGCTTGAGCGCATCACCCTCGGGATCGTAGTACTTCTCATCTTTTGACTCGATGTTGTCGTTCGGGGGTGGGACTCCTGACAACGACATTTTCACACGTAGCGAAGCTAAAGGAATGGGAAGGCTTCACAAGCAGACCTGGGGAGGGAGCAAATAGAGAGAAATAAGAATGAAAAGGCAAGCGAATTGTGCCACTGTGAGAAAAAACTTCTTGACAACTGAAGTGGGACTGATAAGAACTCAGTAGACTCCCCACAAAGCTTCAAAACGAGCTGGCCAATATATGGAGTTATGGTGCCTTATACAACCTGGTCTGACCACTGGTGTTGGGTGATCTTTACCCATTTGCTATGTCAAATCAGCGCTCATTCAATGCCAATTCACCCTTTTTGCCAAGTCATCTTGTGCATCAATTGTTGGGGTTTTTGGGGGTGAAAATTTTCATTATGTGATATGATCCATACTGATATACTCATACGATCGTTGAGTGGGCGTACCAGTGGCGGCTCGAGGAACCAACCTAGAATGGGACAAGCCCTAAGCCGGATATAGACAGCATGGACCCACGTTTTCTACTCCCTCTCCAATCATGGAGAACCAATGACAAACAGGAAATGCCAAACACTGCTAAGACTCAGCCCGACCGTAAGTAGCCGCTATCGCACGGCTTGGTTTCAAGAACAAGTCCCCAGGTCGTTCCAAGTCAATCTGGAGACGATATTACCCCGGGTTTTACAAAATGAATGGAGAATTTCCATCCATATCTTCGTGGCATAGAACCTTTGTTACCAAATCAAACGCTGCGAATTCTTTGTTCGGCCTAAAAGCCGACATCGGCAAACTTTCGCCATCCCGAACGGATTCCCGAGTGCCTCCCGTGGATTCGCCATCGGTATCTTCCTATCTTGCCTGGTTAGGAATGAGCACACGAGGGCGGATTTCGGCACCGCAAGCGAACCGATTTATAGGGCATAAGACCAGCGGAATAGACCGACTTCCCCATCCCAGCCTCCAAGTGCTCTCCAAGGCCAAGAAATCCCCCAGCCTCCAGGTTTCAGTGAGTTATGATCGTCAATGCGATTACTTTGTCTTGCTGGATTTAATTTCGTCAGTGGCACCCGATTCCTATGCATAGTTTTATGCTCACTCGTGTTGTTTCTGTTGGCTGTTGCCTCGAATACGAGCGCAACGTCATGTTCCAGGCTTGAGCGTTCTCGGCATCCTTAGTTCCCCCTTCACAACCGAATCTGGTTCAGAGATGCTGGAGAATGGGGATAGTGGGCAGGCAAAGCTCAAGCTCGACCGAGATAAATATTAAGAAACTAACATGCCCCCTCTGGCACGAAGTCGCCTCCACCGCTATCGGCTTTTCCTTTCAACGCGATGCAGACAGACAGCTGCAGATGTAGATAGATATTCTTGAATCCAAAGTTCTGTGCTGACATCAGTCAAGACAAGCTAGTAAGCAACCAGACCAAATGTGTTGGCAGGAGGCCATCCATGTCTCACATCACTTCTTCGCATGACGTTGAATACGAGCGAGGTGGGCTATATATAAACCTGATGGACCAACTCAACCACAAACGTAAAATCACATCACTAAACCCACGGCAACCAAAAGAATATCAAAAATGCAGATTTCAAAGTCCCTAACATTCGTCGTGCTCCAGTTCCTAGCAGGTAGATACCTGATTTCTACAATATTCCCGATATTACCCTAGCGTCTGAATGAATTTCTCATTTTACTCACAGGGTCAAGCCTGGCAACCGCAACATGCGGCCCTGACACTCCCTGTCCCTTGACAGCGACTTGTACTACTGTTACCCGTACGTCGACAGTCGCAGAGTGTGCTCCCACGCGGACTTGTTTGTGGGTGTATGGTAAGTCGTTAAGACTCTTTATACTGCAACGATCTTCTATCTGGGGAGCTCTATGGCCATTCATAATGCACAATACTTTTTATTCTAACTAATTTTCTATAGAGGGATGTACATTTGGCACAAATGTCAACTGTTGCTCTGGTTATTGCGCAGCGACCAAGTGTCGCGCTACTGATCCAAAATGGCCTAATTGTGCTGAGGACGCGGGTCCTTGTGAGAACGACGAGGACTGCTGCTACGACAATAAGTGTGTTGGTGGGTTCTGTCGTAGAGAGTAATGGTCTTCGCAGAAACCTAGACGACTGTGGGAAGGAATTTAGCCGTGATGTTTCATTTCTATGCAGGAATTTGTTCAATAAGAATGCTCCCTTAGGTATACAAGTCTACATTTTTGGAAAGAAAGCCATGTAAAAACATAATTTCCATGCCTTGCTTCACTAAAGCTTACTTAGTACGACTATGTGCTTGATACTTGTCCTGCAACATATCACTTTCAGTTGGCCCGTATTTTCAGTACCCAAGTTCATGAATATAAGTGGATGATGGCCTATTCTGATCTACACGAAAATACTTAGCAGCCAAGGTAGATAGCTGAGTCATTGTTAGCGACAGATGCTACAAGGCGATCATAGGGATTCGTACCATTGGCATACAATGCGTAGCTGTCGGCATTGTTAAGTGCCTGATTGGCGCTGAGGGAAGTCGCGGCTTGGTAGCCATAACCATAGTCCTGAGTACCAGGGCTATAGACACCCGGAGCATGAGTAAACTCGTGAAGAGTGGTGGTGGCCTGATCCTGAGCGTGGCACGTACGAGCCAGAGCGGGAAGATAGCTGTAGTAGATGTCACAGTTGGCGATGATGTTATAGGCTGGGAGGGTGTATGCAAGGACATTAGGGTCGCAGTAACCGTATGGGTCATCGCAGTGATAGGTAGTGGCACCAGAGGAGGTCGAGGAGGCTTCCTTGGCAACAGCTCGCAGTCGAGCAGCAACTGTCTGACGAGTTGAAGAGCTGGTGGTCTTGAAGTACTCCTGGAACTTGGAGGCAGATCCAGAGGTCGCCTCCTGGGCAGCCTTGTTGGCTAGAGACACGGTGTTTTGAAGGGCCTGGTTGAGCGCAGATCCCCGGCTGCCAGAGCAGGAAGCGACCTTGGTACGGCGATCCAGAGGAGCGACAGCCTTCATGACAGTTGACGCCTTTGCGCCATCAACATCGATGGAGAGTTCATTTGAAGTAAACGGAAGAGAGCCAGTGACCTTTCCGTCAGTCACAAGGGATACGAAGCCCTGAGACTGAAGGGAGACAGTACCCCCATCGGAGAGGTCGGTGGTGGAGGCAACATCAAACTCATCCTCAAAGGTCTCACCAGGAGCCAGGGAGGTGAGTGCCTCCGATGTAAGGCCATCAAGCTTGTAGCGTCGCCGGATGCCCTGAAACTCGAGTTGCTTGGCTTCTTAACGTCAGTACGAAGCCTCGTTCCCGAAGCAGTAAACATACCATCGCGATGGACAGTAACCTTCTGGACAGGGCCATTGTCACGGAAGAAGTTCAAGTGGACAAATGTGACATCCTCATTACCCGTGTTCTTTACCACGGCTTTGATGTTAGTGTTGCCAGCCCGTGTCAGTGTCACATCAAGTGAGGGCTGGTTCTCGACCGGGGCAGCAAGGGCACTGTGCACAAAGGCAAGCAATGCAGTGGAGAGAGCAGCAAGATGCATGATTGTGGGACAACACGTTGTGACAGGGTTACTTGAGAAAATGAAATGTAGGTTGATGAAATGCAGAATCTCCCGGGAAATGGACGCTCTTTATAGACGACATTCTCATAGCATTATGCTCATAATGATGGCTATTCATCCTACTCTTTGCACACCCTATCGTCCACAATAAGATCAATTCGGGGACAGTAACCAAAGTAAGAAGGTGTTACTTCCGCTTCAATCCCGGATACCCTTGTTATCAAGGTTTCTGCTTGGCGAATAGGCCTCAACAAGGTTCGATGAAGATAAGTGGACCTCATCGAGCGTCAGATGCTTTATTTCTTCAGGCAGGATGGACTCTTAGCCCGGCGGGAGTCCGTCTGATGCTGTAAAATGGTGTGTCCAAAGGCCACATACCCCCAATAGAAGCTCTATCTCTTGGGGCGCAGATAAGCCACCGACAAGAGGACCACCCGACGGTTCCCCGGTTCTTGGCTCAACATCTGGCGCTCTTTTGACGGATTTGATACCTATCTAGGCTTGACCATGCAGTGGATTGATTGCAGAAGTAGACTAGCTCTATATTGACCGGACATGTGAGAAGGCTTGGGGTAATACACAACCACTTAGAATTGCCTATGAGAAAGATTAAGGACTTGCGCCAAGGCCCTGCCCACACTTTCAAAAGATAAGAGGCGTTGAGAAGGTTGGTATTTAATATATCACGGATCCGGCGATATTGATTGCTCTTTCCTTAAAGGGTTTAGAGAATTCTCGAAGGATGTGACCCAAGAGCTTAACCCCTGTGCCTGCAGAAACTTACACCATTTCTGTGCAATCAGCGTTGTTCCTTGTCCTCTGTCAGCATAATTGGCCGGACTTGTCTGTGTGTCAGAGCACTCGAAGGACTGAGCGAATGGTGAATCATTCTCATATCGCCAAGAGTTCCCCTCTTCAACGTGGCGTTTTCTGCATAATGGAAGTGATGCTTGAACAGTAGGATTGGATCCCCAAGTTTTCCCCCGCAGACATAACCTTTTGAAGTCTCTCATCGATTGCCAGAACCGACATACTCGGCCCTCCCCGGATCGTCACCCAACTTGCGCGGTTATCTCGGATAGGTCTCTTGATCTTCATTGTATACTGCACATCTTTTGGAGTGTAGTATATTATTCCGTCTCCTCGACTGAATCGTTATGATTTTCCGCGAATCTATACAATTGTCTTCCTTGCTCACATCTTTATCGTCGTCCATGAAATACCAACAGATAATGGAGTCCCTCGGCCTTCAGGTAATACTGGCACCCCAGTTAATTACCTTGCCGCCATCACCGCAGCCCTCGGCAGTGTCCGTTGGAGTCACCCTACACAATCCGGTAAATACCACGGTGACTCTTTTAAAATGGGGCACTCCGTTTGACCCCCGTGCCAATATTCTGGGGGTATTTGCCGTCGCAGATGCGGGGAACGGGGAAAGCATTCCTATGGATACAATCCAAATATCCCGCAAGCTCCCTGCCTCACCCGATGACCTCTTGCAGCTCCCAGCCAAGACATCTTTGGACACAGTCGTGCAGTTACCCCCGCTTCCCCTCGTTTCCGGCCACGAGTATTCAATTTCGGCCCAGGGCATTTGGCATGCTGTGTGGGAAAGTCAGTTAAAAGACGTTACTCCTTCGCAGTTAGAGCAGCTGTCGGACGCAAAACGTGGAGAATTCTCATCCAATACTATTATCGTGAAAGTTGAATAAGTTGACTTATGATGCATAATCCACACTAAGTCAGAATTCCTTACTGTTTGTTTCATTCGCGCCGTGAGAAGTGGGTGCCGTCGGGAAATTCCTACCCATAATTCACTGGTTGTACATTCCAGCCAGGGGAAACTGCAGATGGAATATAATGTGGTTCATTTGTTTTTAATTGCCGAATATTTTCGATGCTGCCGTTGCACATATCCGGTTTTTACGTAATGTATATGCTTCCTTGGTGCCTCAATGCTCGTAGGCACATTAGTAGTTCATCTGTATGCGTCGCCGCCGTAGTATAATGCCGCTGATGACCTCAATGTGTGAACGTATTTTTCAAAATAGTAGGAGGCCTCCGTGACACGTATCGCGGCAGCTTTAGCTTTGATCCAGGGTCTCCCGATCCTAATCACGATCACCAGCATAGTGGTTACGGGTGTCACACCAACTCTGGCGTGTGACTGTAGCAGATGTCTCTTGCTATATCCACGCGTACATTTGGATATAACCCAAAATTTGGCTGATGTAGCTTTGATATGCTCGCAATAGTTGCTTATCAGCTAAATTTGCCAAGCTTTACCTACCTTAGCTTGTTGGAAATAAGGTCATTTGTTATGTCGGATCCAGAAAAAATAATAGATATTCCCGGAGACGCTTATCGAGTTTTTGAAGTCCTCAAAGGTGGAGGGGTGGCAATAATTCCAGCAAGTGTTGGCTATGGCCTTGTCGCCATTGAGCCAGAAGCCTTACAACGAGTTTTCGCAGCGAAGCAGCGAAAACCACACAAAAAACACGCAATGATAGGAAGCTACTTCCTCCATCGACAGATACACGTCCTTCCGCCACGTGAGGAAGGAATGGTCAAGTTACTTACGGTCGATATGGATCTGCCAATGGGTGTGGTTGCGCCGTTCCGTGAGGATCATCACATCATCCAAAAATTGGGGAAGGAGATGCTAGATAAAAGCTCTGTTGGTGGTACACTGGCTATGCTAGTTAACGGCGGACAATTTCAAGAGGAACTGTCACGCTTGGCAACAGAGGCTGGTTTACCACTAATGGGATCTTCAGCCAATCTGTCAGGCAAAGGAACCAAGACGGTGGTCGAAGATATCGAGCAAGAGGTTCGAGATGCAGCGGATATTATTATCGACTATGGGCGCCAGAAATTCAGTTATCCACGTCCCTCGTCCACAATGTTCGATTTCAAACACATGCGTTTGTTGAGATTCGGGGCATGCTATAACGTAATACAAGACGCGTTCCAACGATTCTATGGCATCACCCTGCCGGATGATCCAGGACAGGAGGCATTGTTTTCAGGACATTTAGGGCAGGAGGCCAATGTATATTAATTGGACAACTGAAGACATTCCTTGTATTTGCAGAAGGTGGTGCTATTCAAGGGGAGCTCACATTATCCAAGTGAACCGAGGTATTTCATCTCCCTTACAAGGGATGGGTCTTGCCTGATGTCATTCCTAGTTTAAGATAGAGTAGTTGAATTGACACCTGGAAATGAATATTCAAAAGAAAAAGCAATGGGGCATACATTTGGCTCCTCATCATGAACTGACTTAGGTAGCTTCTCGTATACAAGTAGGTAGCTTCTCGAATCTTGTATACGAAGGACGATTCAAATATTCTGTTCTCGATTTTTGCACTCCTGCAACTTAGAGCTTATTAGGAATCCAATAGTGATACTTTGACTGGGAATTCTCTGTATGCTGTAGTTTTAGTCTTTAATGAAACGTCGATTGGATGTGGAATTGTTGATGGGCAACGTAAGAGTAAAATAAGAAATAAATGAGTATAATTTTATTTCAATTTCATATCTGCTTCCTATAAGCATCTCCCATGAGAAACAGGAAGATGTTGAAGATGTTGAAAGTTGTTTGTCTACATTTCTGGGAAAGAGCGACACATCCAAATGATTACGTCATCGTACATAGCCTGTTTAGGGTTAGCTCCATCTGGAATATCAACATTGACTCTTTCTGTCACTCTGTTATTCTTTGTTCTCTTCCCAGCATATTCAATATCATTCAATATATTTCCAAAGACGCCAGCTGTTTTTTTAATCCATACCAAGACGACGACTCTGTTTGTTCATCGTTCCCAACTTACTGTATCCTTGTTACAGCGGTTAGACCCGATTCAAATGGGTCGCTGCGGAGACCAGCTAGACGATCACCTCCTCACTATCCTCAAAAATGGTAATCACCAGCGATAATGACGATATTGCGATGCATTTGTGAGGGGAAGATCGACTCTACTCGGGGCATTTATCCCCGGATAAAGCTTCTAATTCTGTTACACTCCACAGCCGTCTGCGATTGTGGTTGGCCTTCGGAGGTGACCCTCGTTGATGTCGTTGAAATATTACTGCGAAATGGATATATACCTTCAGGCTAATTTCACAATTTAGCCTGATGGCCAAAGAAGCTTAAAGATGCTCAATCCATTTCTCTCCTGGCCTCCAGGGCTTTGTGCGGTGCAAACATGCGGTCCGTTGTGAATTCCTGTTGGCTTTTGCTAGGGAGCACACTATGTATTTCCCATGTGGCATTAGCCAATCCTGTTCAGCAGCGGGATTCCGATTATTTCATGCCTAACTCCACCGGATTTCGCATGCAGCATGGTTTTGAGACTGTCTTGGTTCAGCCCTTTGGATATGATGGGTTCCGTGTTCGAGCTTGGCCCTTCCGCCCACCTACCGGCAATGAGGTCAGCTTTATTTACGATCCACCCATCGAAGGACCAGAGGACGGCAAGGCTCATGGTACGAGCTTTGACACTGCGTTCAACGGAAACAGGTCAATTGCTATACGCAACGGTAATACCCTCGTCAGGACCTCGGGCAACAGCGGTAATCCTGGCGGTTACCGACTTGCCTTTTATCGAGTTGAGCAGAATGGCACAGAAACCCTACTTACAAACGAGTACGCGCCTTTGAAATCCATTAACCCGAGATACTACTCGTGGTCTGGGTCGGGCAGTGAGTTTTCTGCCGAATTCTCCTTCAGTACCACCCCAGATGAGCAGGTTTACGGCACAGGAACTCAGCAAGACCACCTCGTGAATAAGAAGGGTTCGACAATAGACTTGATTAACTACAACACCTTCATCCCCACGCCGGTGTTCATGAGTAGCAAGGGCTACGGCTTTGTGTGGAATATGGCTTCTGAGGGCCGTATGGAATTTGGCCCACTGCGAAATCGATTCACGGCGCGAGTTGCCACTGTTGTCGATTACGCCATTACATCTGCGCATCCCGGAGACTATGATACACTTCAACGACGGCTGTCGGCAATGACCGGCCGTGCTCCTACACCTCCGGACTGGTCATTGGGCTATATCCAGTCCAAGCTGCGTTACGAAAACCAGACTGAGTTTATCTTGTTGGCACAGAATTTTAAGGAGCGAAAAATCCCTGTTTCGATGTTTGTCATTGACTATCAGTCATGGGCACATCAAGGCGATTGGGCATTGGATCCCCGATTGTGGCCCGATGTTGAATCTATGAGCAAGAAAGTCAAAGAACTAACAGGCGCTGAAATTATGGCGTCGCTCTGGCCTAGCGTGTCAGATAACAGTGTCAACTACCTCGAGATGCAAGCTAATGGATATCTTTCTGCGACCCGAGACGGACCCGGAATTACCGACTCCTGGAATGGTTCGTATATCCGGAACTATGACTCGACTAATCCTGAGGCCCGGGACTTCCTGTGGAAAACTTTGAAGCGAAACTACTACGACAAAGGAATCAAAAATTTCTGGATCGATCAAGCCGATGGTGGCTCCCTTGGTGAAGCATACGAGAACAATGGACAATCAACGTACATCCAGTCTATTCCATACGCATTGCCTAATTCCAATTACTTTGCAGGCACCCAGTTCGGTGTTGGAAAGTTGTACCCCTGGGCCCATCAGCAGGCTATCGAGGAAGGCACCCGCAATGCTACGTCTACGGAAATGGGCAGCCCTTGTGATCATATCTCCCTGAGCCGCTCAGGATACATCGGTTCACAACGGTTCTGCAGCATGATATGGTCTGGTGACGTCAGCGCCGTGTGGGAGACACTTGGTTTGCAGATAGCGAGTGGCCTTTCGGCTGCAGCAACCGGTTGGGGATGGTGGACAATGGATGCTGGTGGATTCCAACCGGACCCCACTGTCCCATGGAGCACTGATATCGACAGGCCTGAATATCGAGAATTGTATATCCGGTGGTTCCAATGGAGTACTTTTGTTCCATTTATGAGGACACACGGGCAGCGCGTTTGCGCACACCAGAATGCCTACACCTGTCCCAATGAACCATGGAGTTATGGTGAAGAGAACACCCCAACGATCGTGTCATACATCAAATTGCGGTATCAACTCGCACCGTATCTCCGCGCGGTCTTCAACCAATTCCACAAGACCGGTCGAATGATTATGCGACCTCTATATATGGACTTTGAAAAGTCTGATCCAAATATCGGTAGAATGACGCAGCAGAACACGAACGTAACAACCCAGCAATATATGTTCGGACCAAATTTGCTGGTTTCACCAGTGACCCTTCCCAACGTCACTGAGTGGTCAGTGTACCTGCCTCGTACCCAAGGCGATACTGAAACTCCTTGGACGTACTGGTGGACTAACCAGACATACGCTGGAGGCCAGACGGTTACTGTTCCTGCGCCGGTTGAACATATTCCTCTCTTCCATCTTGGGGCTCGGAATGATATTCTCAAGGGGAATATCTTTAAATAGTAGTTGGTTTGTCATTGCTAGCTGATCTTAGCTCATGAAAACCAAAGTACTGCCATTTTTTCCCTGCTCCTAGGATCATGGCTAGACACAGGAATTGGAGCTAATGACACTTTCGGTGTATCGATGTGCTATGAAAAATTAGATAAATAGAAACGCAATATATTTGTATAAGTTAAGTAACATTCTAGGACATAAAGAGAGGAACATATCGTCTGTTTCGACTTGTGGTGTGTGGCTTTATGATATAAATTAAAGACAGTCAAACAAAAAGCCCCACTTCAACCATCCAAGGCTGTTTCTGCCTGTTTGCCACTGTATCTACTATTTATTCTGCCTTGCTACTCTTCCAGATTCTATCTTCCTTCACATCACTCTGGAAGTTTAAGTCCCCAATCAAAATGACTCCAATCGAAATCTCCGTGACAGGTTCATCGTCTATCCACCGTCACCCAGAGCGAGCCTTCTTAACGCTCCGGGTATCCTCAAATGGCCCATCACAAGCAACAGTCTCACAAGAGGTGACCTTAAGATCCAACCACATACAGAACTTGCTCAACTTGCTATCCCCCAAGACTGAAACAGGGGAAGCAACACCAGACGCCCCAGTCACCGTCTACTCAGTGGGGTTCCTAAGGAGTTGGTCACATGTTCCCCATGACAAAGACGGTCAACCGCTCGAGCGAGTCTACTATGCACAAGTAAACATCAATGCGAATTTCCGGGACTTCGGAAAGCTAAGCCAGGTCGCTGCAGAGTTGCTCGCTTTGCCGAATGTTGAGATTTCCGGCATCGATTGGCAACTTACTAAACCCACGCGAAAGGCTTTGGGCTCGGAATCAAGGAAACTGGCGATGTTGGATGCTGTTGAGAAGGCAAGGGATTATGCTGAGGTTGTTGGACGGGAGGTTTTTGCTGTTGAGGTTAGTGATACGGG
>MVGC01000065.1:0-72451 GCA_003589665.1 Aspergillus sclerotialis
AAGGCTCTGGAATAGTTGTTCTAACATGCGAGTGTCGTCGTCGTTCATTCCCGACTTCTCGGGAGATCCAGGATGAGAGCTGGATGCTGCTTGGACCGAGGATACTAACGATGAAACCAAGGCTGTTGGTGTGGCGGACCCAGTTGACGGTGACGATGGGTGGTAATATTTTGTGTTATTGCTGATATTGGATTGTCTCGAATGGCCGCGAGGTGTTGAAGCTCGTTCATCCTCACTTCCATCGGACTCGTATTGATCATGGCTGCGCATTTCTGGGTTCGTTAGCTATCGTCCTTCATTCAAACAAGATACCGCCTACCATCATTGAACTTCCTGTCCCAGTAGAGAACACTCTCGAAATCATCTCGCTCTCCTTCCGTCGCCGTCGCAAATGATGCCATCGTAGACTGCGAAGTCACACTGTTTGATCTCGAAATTCTACTTGGATGATCATAAGGTCTTGTGGTTTCAACCGATGAGACTGAACTGTTGCTAGGCCGCCGTAGTCGGGTCTGCGTATAATTTCCTAGAGCGCTATGGAGGATGAAGTGTTCGTAGTCGAATGCATCCTCGCGCTCTTCATGAGGTGTCGAGTCATGATTCGGCACGGGCGGGAATGCCTCCAATGTCTCATCCAATTCGCCGTCTACCGGCTCATCCAAAATTTCGTTCAACTCTTCGCGATCGATATCCGATCCGGAGCTGTCCCTCTGGTCCGGTTCGCCCTCCTCCGCATCCTCGTAAAGGCTCTCCATAACGGACTGCGAGTCATCATCAAACTCAGTGGCCACAGAGTTCGCATCTTCCTGCTTCGTTGCTTCAGCAGTTACTGGCTCCTGAGGAGCTTTATTTCCTTCATCTAGTATGGAGGTTTCAACACTATCACCCCCTGCAGGTTCATCCCGTGCCGTATTATTCATATTGCGAACGTCTTTGTACGCCATGTCATTATCGTACCAATTGTTTGACGCAGCCAACGGGCTCGGGGTTCGCAAACTCTGCAGGCTGCGCCGTCGCAGACCGTCCTCCTGGGCTCTCACCTTGAGCGTCGATATTTTGATATGGAGTCCTTTCATCTGGTCCTGAAGATCGCGTACTTGGAGTTGCGATTGTGTGCGACTAGGTGGCCCCGATAAGGGATAGACCGAGTTGAACTCTTCAGCATTAGAAATCTTGGGTTCCCTTGCACGCTCGGTGTTGCCTAATCCCTGAGGCTCAGGGGTGGCAGGAGGCGTTTCCTCCTCCTTCACAGTGGGCGGATTTCCTTTATCCGCAGGCGAGGGTTGCATCGACGATATCGAGGCCCGATGCGTAAGATATGCTCTTGTTGGCTCATAACTAAAGGTCCTCTCATCGGTGCTATAATGGGGCATCGTACTCGACCCCATCGCGCTCACGGATCGCGACATTTTGGGCTCACCCGACGGAATAAGTGGCAGCGATGCGGACAGGTTTAGATCGCTGTACACCCTGGAATGTCGATTATTCGATGATGAGTCCTGATTCGAAACATAAGTTGGTCTAGGGCGAAGGGCCGCAGAGGCCTTGCGATCACTGCGGGATATAGACCGATAAAGCCCGCCGACTGGCTGACCTAGTCCTAAAGGCTGCGTCCCAGAGGAAGGTGAAGAAGGCGCTGGCGAAGGAGTAAGTCGTACTGATGAGCGGGCCTTGGTGAGGTTGCCTTCCATCAGCTGTACAAGGTCAGTCCACTATCGCCACAATAAGTCAATTCATAGCATACCGTAAGCCGCTTCTTTGCATTATCAAGAATCCTTTCCGCTTCACTGCTCAGAATCGCAGACGAGAACTCATCGCCGGGACCCGCTTCTTCTGCAACTGGCATCATTTTGGTTTGGGGAAGGTTTGATGTCGGAGTGTCAGCTTCAGCCCCTGAACTTGCATCTAGAGCCTCATTCACGCCATGCAGGTTGACACCAAGCCCGGTACGGGTAGCTGCATAAGGGGCCTGTCCTTCTGGTCCGTCCCGCTCGCTTGTACCACTGATCGTCGAGCTCGAGCTACTCCATCCCTCGGATTCCCTCGGACTGTTCTCTTTCACCTGTGTATATAAAATTGGTGGCTCTCCCCCAAGATGGACCGGGGAATTCCCCGAAACATCCCCTGGCCGCAATGGCGACGGAACCTCCTCCTCTCCGATGTCCGACAATCTGCGACTGACAGCATCATCGTACATCCACACGCGACGCGGAGGGATTTTCTTCTGCGATCGATTAAACGCGGCTCCATTCTGCGCGTCGGCCATACTGGGATCAAGTCCCGGTTCGTTTTGCTGTCGCATTCCGTAAAACGCTTGTAGGTGCGATAGGGAGGGGAGTTTGAAGGGCGGAGACGGGGTGGAGGATTCGCGTTCGCCATCGTCGTACGGTAAGATCATGTCGGGGTTCGTTAGGGTCGGCGAGGGTGGAACAGGCGGTGGGGGCTGTCGCTGGTGTTCAGTATCCTCATCCCTCGGCCTGGGGCTGTTTTCCACCCCCGTTTGATAGGAGTCTGCGATTGCCATGCTGACCGCGAGAAATGCGGTGAAACGAAGGAATTAAACCAAATGAATGTCGCCTTTGGATACAAAGACTTAAGGAACGACTAATTTAAGACCCGAATGGTCTGAGACGTTCAATTAGCCATGAGAAATGAATTTGAGGTTTGTTTAGCGCAGTCGCAGGCTAACGAGAGTAATGTCGGGAGAACTCTCGGAATAGGATTAATTAATATTAGATCAACTAAAATAGAAGAGGAAATGATGGACATTAGATAAAATAAGACCAGAATGAAAATGAAAAATAGAAAAGAGAGCGAAGAAGCGAAGAAGCGAAGAGAAAAGAGGAAAAGAGCAGATCCCCAGGGGGAGAGGAAGATCGTCGACTGATGACCAGTCAAAACAAAGATATCTCTCCATCTTTGTACGGTACCCTAACTACATCCTTATATATCTAGCTGAAGCTGTTCAGTTACACATGTATTACATTTCGGAATCTCCCATATCCTATTTTATCATTTCCTAGTCTATACTCCAATGTCCAAAAATAATTACATACAAATGGATATCCCTAATGCATTTTTATTAGATCTTCTCCAATAGCAGCTTCGCTCCGCTACCAGCTGGCCCAGACTTCTTCTTTCCATCCTTCCCTGACCCTGCCTCTGCTGATACCTGTTCCAATGCCTTCTTGTTCTTCTTCAAGGTCTTCAGCAGCTCATCCTTCTTTTCAAACTCATCCGATTCGGTGAGTGCCACGATGACGAACGTATTGGACCCTGTTGCCCATAAGACAACTTCATCTTGGATCTGTTCGTACAGTAACGAATGGAAATTTAGCGGTGGTTGGACCTTCTCAACGACTTTCTCCGTGCTGTTGAACCGTCCACCTTGGACAAGGGATTTTAATAGACGTCCAACGAAAGGCGAATCTTTAACATCTGCCTTGGATTTGGCAGCGACAGCAAGGGCCGACAGGGCAGCTTGCTTATCTCCATCGCTGTCAAACAACACTTCTGCCAGAAACTGGCATCCGAAACTCGTCTCCAATAGAGCATCGGCAGTTGCCGCAATGAAATCTAGCAGTGTCTGAGATGCAGCCTTGACTAGCTCCTGACGTCGAACATTGGGGTCTTTCTTTGACGTTTCTTTTCTGATTTCACGGATCTCCTTCAGAATCTCCTGATCGATTTCAGGAAGAAGCCATTTGGCTCGGTCTCCTGCGAATGGGAATAATATAGGAATACGCATGGTGATGTCCGTAGTCTGGTAAAGTAGCTCTTCGTTTCGTGCCTCTTCCGAGGCCCCTTGGTTCAGAAGTTCCGGGAAGATCATCTTCGAAGTGAGCTTAGTGTCATCAACCACTTCGTA
Source organism: Aspergillus sclerotialis (assembly GCA_003589665.1). Lineage (NCBI taxonomy): Eukaryota > Fungi > Ascomycota > Eurotiomycetes > Eurotiales > Aspergillaceae > Aspergillus > Aspergillus sclerotialis. Next base: position 3,869 of record MVGC01000065.1, read on the forward strand.
AGCTGTCAGGAGAACCATGTGTCCGTGAAGGTCGCCTGCCATCAACTTGATTGTGTCTCTGTAGAACCGTAAGAGTGATTTACGGTCTTTGGCATTGGAGTATGCCAGAGCCAAGCACGTGACTCGTGATCCTGATTTAGTAAAGGCGAGGTTTTTGGCAAGATCTCCTTCCTCATCGCCCTTGATCAATTCAATGAACTCCGTGGCTTCTGTGCTGCCAGGCTTCGTGTTTAGGAAATATTGCAACATGGCGTCATGCAACATTGTGAAACCTGTCGTCCGTTTTTGAACCAGCTGGTTGATTAGCTCGTGCAAGTAGTGCATTGTAGGTCCCCTCTTCTCAGGGTGTTCCTGGAGAATTTGCGTGAGATCCGCGGAGGGTTTCTCTTGATCGTTCTCCCTGAATATCACAAACTCCGGACCATACCATTCCCGGAGAAGTTTCGCCTTCTGCTCCTTGGTCGCGACCATTCGGTAAATATCATCGAGAATCCAAGATGCCTCCGGGTGACGGATAAGGCGCTTGACATTGCCGTAAAACTCTGGAATGACCATATCCCGTACCTCTACATCGCCATGTTCAATCAACTTTCCAATAAGGAATTTGGCATATCGACTTTGCGCAAGTTCTTTGTAGCTGCCTTTCAACTCCCGAGCAATTTGTTTCCGCTGTTCAAGATTCGCATACTTTAAGGCAGTCTGGATAACGCGGACGGAATCATGTTTGAAAACAAAATCTTTAACTCGTCCTGTAACGAGTTCGAAAAGTTCGGATACAAGTTGTTTTCTTTCCTCCAGAGGCACATGCGACTTTCGGCGCAAGCGCTCCCACAACTTCTTGGAGCGGGTAATCATATCTGCATTCGGTTTCGCAGCTTTACGTTCTTGTTGCAGGGCTTTTTGTTTAGCGTGTGATTCGCGAGAGGAGCTACCTATCAACGGGAAGAATTAGCTCATAATTCAACTGGCTGGCAAACAATGGGATATTGTACCCTTCGCTTCTTCAGACTTCTTGTCTGTCTTTTTGCCCTTGGACTGTTTCTCAGATTTACCCTCTTCCTCTTCCTCCTCTTCGTCATCGTCATCATCCTCTTCACCGTCATCGCTCACGCTATCTATGTCAATGTCTCCATCCTCGTCGCCGTCTCCAGATTCTTCCGCAGACGAGTCCGAAACATTGTCAATATCGAATTCATCCTCGTCCTCGGATTCCTCCTCCTCAACCTTCTTCTTTTCAGTTTTCTTGTTAGCCTTGGCAGGTTTGGCACTCTCCTTTAACTCGTTTTGAGAACCACCTTTCCCAGCGGGATTGGCCTTGATCTTCTTGTTCGAAGCGGTGCCTTGCTTGACTTTGGTACGTTTTCCGTTCCGGTCATCTCCAGCGTCTACACGACGCTTTAAGCCGACCATAGTGACTTTGGGTTTTTTCGGGCAGAAATTGAGAATTTGGCGTTGCAAAATTGAAACGGAGGAAAGTTGATTTACCCGCATGGATAATTTTTTTTGGGCTGGATGGAGTGTTTGCATTGTTTGCATTTGATGATCTGCTCTTAATTAGAGCTCTGCATACAACAAAGAACTCAAGTACAGTCAACTATCAACACCTCCATCAACAACATGCCCGGGGAATCGTCTAAATTCAGTCGCTATGTCCTTCATTATACACCATTCTACACCTTCATGCTCATTTATATATGAAATCAATCGCTCATGCATTAGCATCGCATGCGGTTTTCCACTAACTTGTGGATGAATAGTGATTGGGAATACAAATGTGTCGTATTCCCGGTAGTAGAAGTCGAACTGGCTTTTCCAGAGCCGCTCAAGTACGTCTGGATCAACGAAGCCACTGCCACCGGGCCCAACATTCAGCGCTGGCCAGTCATCTAGATGCCAGTTTGCAGGAATCTCCACGATGCTGGAGGGGCGGATAGTACTCATCGGCTTCATCCAGTCTGTTGCGGACCTCTGAAGATTTGTTTCGGTTACGCTTGGTGTGTATGGGAGATAATACATCTGTGAATCATGATGCATGAATGAGTGGTCGTATTCAATTCCGTTCTCCCCGAGAAGCTCGACAGTTCTCAGCGAAGTCTTCCATGAAGGCGCTGTCCAGCTTTTTGGCTTTTTGCCAGTGAAGGAGGTTAATGTTTTGATTGATTTATCAAATACGTCCCGCTCTTGTACAGCTGTGAGGTCCCCAACTCGCTCATGGGTGTATCCGTGCAGTCCGCTAGATGGTAAAGTTAGCATTGTTGAATATTTGCCCGTTTTGCTATGAGTATACATTTCATGTCCGCTGTCTCGAATTTTGGCGACCTGCTTTGGGAACGACTCCAGTGTATGAGCAGGGATGAACCAAGTGGCTCGGATTTTATTCCTATCGAAGAGTGACAAGAGGCGATCTACGCCAACTGTGGCTCCAATGCCACGGGAAACGTCCGTTGGGTTTGTTACTGCCCCATTGGACGTGTTTGCCCTATTGATGTTTCCCGCACGTTAGATCAACGCACTTGATCGTTGCGTGTTCACTGACCAAATGCTCACGGCGTCCAAGTCGACGCCATAGCTGCAGAGGACTCGCTTTTTGCTTCTTGCCTCTTGGTTGTGCGCCATATTGAAATTCCAATGTAGTATTGTTTGAGTATTAAGGACTGCAATTCGAATGGTAGTAAATCAGATACTGTGTTGTTCACACAATCTAATCGACTGATTAATGCAACAGATTCATCCGGAAGGCGAGGGCACTGGAGAGAAGAGAAATATGGTCGGGAGAGCCAGCTTTATACCCTTTTTCGGAAGCAATATGTGTGCGCAACGAATCAATTACGTTGACTCCACGTTGGAGACTTCAGGATGCGGGGTGCAGTATCAAGACGGCGCCTAGTGCTGGAAGTACGATTTGAACCCTTGTTTGGTCTTCCATTGTCTCAAAGCCTCCGGTTTTGTTACCATATATCAGCAAAACCAGAATAGCGTGGGCATCGAATCTCAGCACCAAGGACAACAGCTATGCAAGTGGACGAGCGTTCCAAACCGAGTGAATGGGTATATACAACTAAGTTACAGAACTATATAATCTCAAGATCTCCTTCACTCGGCCACACCATGTTCCTGCCTCCATAGCCACCACCTGTGCCGTCTTACCATCTTTCGTTTTGGTACCTTTATGGAAGCTAGGATGGTTGACAACTCTCTCCAAGAGATCAATGTCCCCTAGCTTGGCTGCATAATGCACAGGAGCCCATCCGTCGCCGCTAAATGCATCTCCTATTTCTTCCAAGTTGAGTAATGCCATGGCGCAATCTATACTTCCATGTCGCAATGCTTCAAACAAGGCTGTGTTCCCGTTTTTATTTGTCATTTCTAGGACTTGAGCCGTTCTCCCGGATTGTAACAGAGTCCGCAGTGTTTCTGGCTCACCTTGAATGCAGGTGTGATGAAAGACACTCGAGCCTTCATTATCTATTAAATCCACCAAGGCACCATTTCGGACAAGTTGCTCAACACAAATATAGTCATCCAAGAGGTCGAAGATGGGTGATCGTCCGTCTTCATCTTGCGCATTGATATGATCCCCTTCCTGTCCGCAAAGAAGTCTAACCGTCTCTCGTCTGCCTTCGCCCCTGCTCGATAACCCTGCGTAATGTAAAGCAACTTGCTTATTCTCCTGTCGAACGTTGCAGTCCGCACCAGCGTCTAGAAGAAGGCGCACGCAGTCAACTAGACACCCTTGCGCTGCCATTATCAACGGTGACTCGCCCCAGATATTAGCCTGATTAATGTCAAGCCCAGCCGTATTCGATTGGCTGATTTCTAAAGCGTATCCTAAACTCGACAACGCATTCGACTCAACAGCCGCATGAATAATATTCGCATTCAGATTCGACTGGATAAACGGATCTGCTCCATGCCGAACCAAAATCCTCATTTTATCCGCCCGGTTCGTAGCAGCAGCCCAATGCAACGGTGTCCAGTGGAATTTACGATCTTTCTGGTCGAGCAGATTATGAATCACCTTTCGTGTGTTTTGTCCTTCTAGCGATGACGCGCGGGATTGTTCGATTATCGAGCCGAAAAGAGGTGAGCGTTTCTGGAATTTGGCTTTCCAGTAGCTCCAACTCGTACCGGCGGGTGCATTATTGGCCATGTCTACGAACTCAATGAGTTGTTCAAGGCTTGGTCTTTCTGAATCTGTGCGTTCATATAAACCAAGTACTGCTATGTGCATGGGTGTGAATTCGAAGTCGTCGAGGTAGTCTTCTTGATTTCCGAGTATGCGGACGATTTCGCGCTCGACTTTTGAGGCGCCGCTTGTGAATGATTTGAGGATTGCTAGGTCCATGGGTTTTCTGCGAGTGTTAGTGTTTGTCTTAATTGATATTGGCATAATAGTTACCTAGCCCCAAGGTCTGCCACTTCTCTGTCTACCCAGAGTTCACACAGATACTTCACCATCGGGAGTTGTCGAGCATATACAGCAGTCTGTTTTGTCAGCAGCATACAGATATCACCCCCAGGAAACATACATGTAGCAAAGACCACCCGTCAGGAGCTGTATCCCACGGCGTCGCTTCTCTTGTTGTTATAGACAACTTCAGCTTCTCTAGATTACCATGTTTAACATAGCGCAATGGGTTAGCCCCCTCTGGGACCATTCGGTACGTATTGAGATGATACTCGGGTTCCGCACTCTGCAAAGATAGCAGTCGCGATACTGCTCGATGGAAAAACATGGACGGGATCCGCTTAGTTGCAGATGTCGCTCCTGCACAGTCAGGCTCCGTATATTCGACCTTGGATCTTTTATCCTGTCGGAAGACTGGGGTGTTGAACTTAGAAAATATCTCGTTTGGTAAGGCGATGCTTTGTGAGTGACATTTGCAGTAGCAGTCAAAACGACATGCACGGCGAATTATCAGTGAATCAGTCTGGATTGTGTTTGGCTTCGAAAGCTGTTCGCTGTGGTCATTATCTGGGACAAGAATTGATGAACTCGCTGCGGACTTTGCTGAGAAAAGCGAGCATCCAGGCGATGAGCTCTGTGAAGACGTCGTCCAGTTGTCACTTCCCCATCCCGACTGGAAGCTTGAATTAGACCCACGACGCGAGCTATGCCATGCAGGTGAGAGAAGAGACGCATCTGATGTCGGTCTGCTAGAGGATGACTGCGAATCGGTGAGCCGATATGTAGGAGGCGGAGCATCATCGGGTATCTGCAGCTGTGGAATAGAACAACTCGTTGTATTCGGCATAGTACGTTGCTGTGTCGGCAGATCCATTTCGTTTGCGACGCTCGAGCAGATGTCAAGGAATCGTGGGTCTTGACTATACATTGCCACCATCATCTCCCTATTGCAATTAGCAATGACTTGGTATTACCACCAACAAGAAAACACCCATTTGAGCCACTGTCACCATTCCATGCAACATAGAACACTTCCACTTAATCTGATTATTAATTCGTTCGATGCTAGCTTTGCTCTGCATCCATTTCATGCGACGAATAGCTGAATTCTCAGACTTCTGGATCTGAAGTAATCTCCTTTTCAGATCGCCTAGTTCCCTCGAACTCTCATCGATGATCTGAGAAAGAGTATCCGTCGAAATCTGATGGCTGACCTGACGACTGCGAAAGATCCGATGAAATCCCTTGAGATTCTCTTCGAACAACCCCATCTGACTCGCTAAACCGATCAATTCTTTCTCGCCATCTTTGAAGCTGCGCAATAATTGTGCCGCCTCGCCGCTGGCACAGATTAAATTCGATATTGACGCTAGTAGTCCAATTGCGGTGATTGGATCCATCGCTTTTTACATTCCGGTTGGCATTGGGAGGGATGGTAGAGTGTTTGGGTATGTTCCTAGAGTGAAGAACAGTAAATATCCGGGTAAGATGAGAGTGGACAACTGTAAACAGCGTGCTGCTTCGAGAATTATCCCATTCCCGCCAGGCACAGTACGTGTCGATCTATAATTACTACGCTGTGGTTAGTCTGCATATGGCGCTTAATCGATTGGCCATCATTTGTTCAAAATAATGTCCTTCAACCATCAAAGCCAATGAAATAATTGCATTTTCGCTCAGATAGATAGCGCTAATGATGCGTGGATAATAGTTGCATGTAAGTCCACTTGTCTGGATCAACACCAAATGAGGGGTTTTTGTCTGCTGCTAAATATATAAAAATGTGAAACTTCCTTGAATCCACCATCCAGCCCTCCAAAGCGACAGGTTAGCGTCACTACACCTCTTCATATTATGGGCCAATACTTTTCGAGCTTATTCCCCTCATATTCAAATCTCCCAGATTCAACCTCTCCAGAGCTCCATCTCAGTCATCCAACAGATAATGAAAACAAATCAATATGGAACTCAACATCTGCCGCCTGGAAAGACGCGTTAACCGTCCCGCAGTACCTAGAAGAAGCGGCCTATCTAATGACCGTTCCATTAGCCAAAAACCAAGGCATGACGCAATGGATATTAGTCGATAAGCGCCTTCCGCCCGATCAGCGACCACTCCTAGCATCTTGCGAGACATTTCGCAAAAGATCCTTAGTCAGTGACCCGGAAGGAAATATATTTGAGTCAATTACCCACGGGATTGCCTGTGTATACTGTGACCCTGCCTACCGGGGCCGTGGATATGCATCGCGGATGATGCGCGAGTTGAGTCGCGTTCTGCCGACTTGGCAGACGGAGAATACCCACCGTGTTGTTGCTAGTGTGCTGTATTCTGATATCGGGGGACGGTTTTATGAACGGCTTGGGTGGGTGCCGTTTCCTAGTCATCATATTGTGTTTGAGCCTGTGGCGTCGGAGTCTCGAGAGACTGTTCCTATCTTCGATAGGGATCTCCCTGAGTTGTGTGAGATTGACGAACGGCTGGTGCGGACCGCTACCATGGCGAAGCCGGTGCGAGATCAGAGGACACGATTTGCTATCTTGTCGGATTGTGATCATATGCGGTGGCATCATAGTAAGGAGGAGTTTGTTTGCGATAGGCTTTTCGGAAAGAGCCCTGAAGTGAAAGGTGCTGTTGCTGGACAGCCGGGGAGTCGTGTTTGGGTGATATGGACTCATCGATTCTATGAGCATCCTGGTAATGCTAGTGGTAACACTCTATATATATTACGACTGGTGTTTGAGGATCAGAAAGGTGATACAGATCGCCAGGACATTGATGCTATGGTCGAGAGCCTTAAGTTTGTCGTACAAGCGGCGCAGGCCGAAGCTGCTGAATGGAATCTACATCAGGTCGTACTTTGGGGCCCTTCGCCTGTAGTGGCTGAGTGGATTGCGAAGACGGGTATACCTCATCGAGCAGAGACAAGAACAGAAGAAAGTCTTGGATGTCTTCAGTGGTATGGAAATGGAGAAAGCAAAGAAGACGACGTGCATTGGCTATATAACGAGAAATACGCATGGTGTTAAAAAAAATTCAGCGGTCATTACCATTCGCATGAGCAATCGCTGGAGTCCATATATATCCTCACAGAGACGCCAAATTCGGCCTAAAAACCAAACAAATCTCCTCATAAAGAATCTCTTCCCCATCTTTCCTTAATCCCTGCAATGGCAAGGAGATATAAGCTTCAGATTTAAACCCCAACCTCTCATAAAAGGGAACAGCATTCATAGTGCCTTCCAAAGCAATAGGCACATTTTCTTTCCGACTATGTTCAATCCCCCATTTCACCAGCAACGAGGCAGCACCACGCCTTTCATGCTTGGGATCAGTGGCGATAAATGTTAGCCCTAACAGAGTTAGCTTAGCATCCACTTCAACTACCCTAAACGAGAAGAAAAGAAGCAACATACGATAACAAGGCTTCGACCCAAGAATCCCACCCGTCGCATCTTCAATTTCGCAGTCCACGCATCCAAAACCGTCGAATTAAACCCCTCAGGCCAATGCCAGGGCGATTCTTCATATTCAACACCCTCGGGAATAGGAAGACACCACTTGGCGAAACTTATAATCTCGCCTGTTTCATCTTTTACGACGAGGACTTTCCATTGGGGATCGCTCATTTCAGCCACCGCTTTATCGACTAGCGATATCCAGAGTCCTTGACGGACTTTCTCGGTGGGAAACTGGGCTAGGAGCATGTTGTTTTGCCCAAATGCGGCCATGTGGATGTCGGCCATTCTGGGGGCGTCGGAGGGGGTTGCTTTGGCTAAAGTGAGAGGCATGGTTATTTGATGATGGTTTGATTTTGCTAGGAGGGTGTTTTGTTGCAGGAGGGATGGGATCGAGTTGGGATGATATTAATTGTGCTGGCGCTTAGTAGTTTCATTTATTTATATATAGGTTCAGTAGAGGCGGATCTATTTCCTGATCGATATGTGGAGTTTAGTGTTAGTGTTAACGGTCTAGTTTATGCTAGTAGATCATGAATTTGATCATGAGAATTTCCTTAGGCGCGATACGCCTCGTGTCCCATGCAGCCATAGTCCAATCATGACCTAAGCTACTTAGGGCAACATAAATCATCTAAGTAAAGCGAATCATTGCCACAGGCCAAAACAGACTCACAACTATTGGATTATATGGAGTAGAAACGCTTAGCCAGTGATTTCCATCCAAGGCGAGTAATTAAAGTGCAGCGAGAAGCCTGGCAAAACCATACCACATATGCATATCCAACCTTGACCTTGTAATACTACCCAAACAAAAGGATACCCCAGTTAGTTAAACACAAAATCCCAGACGCCAGCCAGTCCATAAACATAACTCTGATAATTTGACATTTCATGAATCCTTAGTCTCTACGCTCGTAGTTGCCGGCTTCATTGCACCCAGCTCTGAACCAACATTGCTCTGTCCCCGTTTCCTGCCAGGGAGATGGAAACCAAGATGTGACGATGATTTGGAAGACCCACCGGAGGTCTGTGTATCGTTCGAAAAGTCACCAAACCGGGAGAATAGTCCCTTCTTCTTCGGTCTGTTTTCATCCTCGAGTCCCACATCCTCAAAGCACTCTTCCTCCATGGACTCCGGCTTCTCGAAGCTGCTCTTATGCATCACGGGAGGGGAGGTCAAATGTGAGAAGCGTGAGTCGAGCGATGTTCGAGATGGCATGGTATCCGTGTAGCTCACTGGGGACCGAGCGGAGATATCCTAAAACAATTGATGCATCGGTAAGTCTCGAAGCAGTCAATGATTTTCCTTGATGTGAAGACCCACAAATGATCGACGATATGAATCGAATGACTCGCGAGATATTGAGAAGGGCTCGTTTTCATCGACGAGATTCCGATGGTTGGATGACCTATTTGAGCCGGGATATCTACGCCAGAAACTCTGTTTCTCAGGGGGAGAGGGCTGGGAATAATTCGTCAGCCAATTGTTGGATCAATGGGTGTGGCCTCCTAGTGCAATTGCGAGGTGAGAATATACCGGGAGATAGACCCCGCTGTCATCGACGACTACAGGAGGTACCAATGGTTAGCGACCTCAATTCCCCAGGATAGGAGTGACAGCTGGTACTTGATGAACGGATAACATACCACTCAGTTTATATTCATTGGGAGAATTCTCACAGCTGTTCCTCATATTCAAGGGATTGGATCGTTGGTTCTTCGTGGAGAGGCGGTTGTTGGAGCCGTTATCAACATCCCCGCCATTGGATAATGCTGCTTTTTTGGTTAAGAAATTACGGAATGGGGCCATAATAAGAAGAAAGAATAAAGGACAAAGAACAAAGGATAATGCAAGGTATGCACTCAAGACAAAGCAGAGAATGAAGAAACGGAGAAGTAGGAATGGAAGAGGAAGAGGAGACCGTAATTACTTCTCCAGATTCTCACATGATATTGGACGGGATGCTGGATAATACAGTAGTGTACCTAGGTACTTAATTCTGCTTATAAAGGAAATAAATATGCATATGTATATTCATTGGTTAATTCTTAATTCCTGGCCTTACAGATAGTTTGTACCTTACTGGGTGTAGCATGAATTAAGACACATGATTTTCTGTTGGTGGATTATTTTGGATATTTAACCAGAATAGATCTATTATGACGACATGGATTGAAGTGGACGTAGAGAAAGCTTGAAGAGAAAGGTTTATAAATAAAAAAATGGGATAGTTCTCTAATCTGTCATGGATGGCTCAGTGGGAGAACAACCGCTAGGTCAATGATCTTGCTTAGGTAATTACCAGCGAGAAATGGTGCCTGGTACGAATCCCGGGGTTGTCAATGTACTCGTGCGAGTAATCCACGATCGCTATATGGCATTAAGCAATGGAAGTGAATCTTGAGGGAAGCAATTCTGCAGAGGCACTTCCACCCTGGGATGGCGTCATCAAATTACACCGTCTCGTTACAGGGAAGTTGGCTGCTTGGTTGGGCAACTGTTCTTTTTTCTTTTCTTTTTTTTTTATGTATTTTTATATAATTCTATATATTTTGAGCTTCCAATTATTTTATAGAACTAGTAGACATGGAAACAGGTACTCCATACAATAATGGTATTTATTCTATTCGCTTTGCAGTACAAGCTCCTGAAATGGAAAGCATGATGCCTCGTCGTGCCTTCACTCTTGCTGTTCTACCCTCCTTCCAATTTCGCTGGGATGCAATCATAGTTTCCTACCTAACTTCACTGCTAACTCAGCTCTGTACTATCCTAGGTAATGCTGCCACTTGCAAGATATTGTTGTCTTCGCGATTCCATGGTCAAGTCGCCAGGCGATTCAATTAAAACCTTTTATCACCGAATCTACTTTGCTTGATAGCCATTGGAAAGTAAAACTGAGACTGAATCATCCTTACTTTACTCCACCAACTTTCTCTATTCTCATCGGTGATCGTTCGATAGCCACAGTCATCGTCTTGCACTTGTACCAGAAAGTCAATTGAAGCTAAGAATCCTAAAGTCAGCATGGCGTTTTGGACTGGCTGGGCGATGTGGCAGAGAGTGACCCTCGTAAGATTAAACACTCAGCATGACGAAGGAAACCTGCTAACAGCCCGCCTTATAGGTGTTTACCTTCATTATAGTAAAGTCCTACATGCAAGTTCAGACTCACCTACTAACATTGCAAGGTTGTTGTGCTCATCTATTCATTTGGCGTCCTTCTCTACAACAGACGGGCCACCAAGAAGCATGCCGAGGCCGAAGAAAGCGAAGAAAAAGCCGAGCAAGAGACTGAGATGCATCCGATGCTGAACGATCCCAGTGAGATACCCTTTGGTGCCAGAGCTCTTGAGAGAGGGATCCAGGTCGACGGTATCTGGGTCTCGAATAACAACACGCCGCTCCCAAGTCCACAGCAACCTGGTACTCCTGCTGTTAGTCGACCCTCGAGTCCTACTCCAGAGTCGCCTTTGAAGCAAGCCCCCGTGATGGCAGCGAGCAATGCCCAGATACACAGCGGCGTCCATCCCGTAACATTTTCAATAAAAAGCCCTCAGGCGCACCGCAGTCCTCGAGCGTCGGATGACAATGCTGCTAGATATAGCAGGCGTGAAAGCCTACACCATGGCCCGTTCCGTGGGAATCAATATCCTCGATTCGTTGTCGCAGGACATAATGAGTCCCATGGTGCAAATTCACCAGACTTGCATCCACCCAAGAAGCATCATCGCACTTCTTGGTTTGGCAAATCTCCAGAAGCGCATTACAAGCGCAAGTCAGTGATTGACGGTAAGCCATTGAACTGCCACCCCATAATATGAAGGGGATAAATGAGATGGTCAGAAATTGATCAATAGTCAATCGCTAGGACATCTTCGTCGGCGCTCATCTGAAGAGTTTAGGCGTCGAATGAGCAAGCTATTTGACGAGAATGTTCAGACACGCCCTATGGAGACATTTCAGCTAAACCCGCTCCATATTACTCCGACAAATTACAAAAGATATTCAACCACAGGACCTCCGCCCCCATGAAGCTTCATTTTATCACGGTAGTATCTGGTTGGAATATCCTCGAGAGCTGTAAGGTACTTGAACACTTGTGAATTCTGGCCGACCCTTGGCCAAGCAATTGATAGACATGATCCTTACATTGGTATAGCTGTTGATGGATTTGGATCTGTATGGGCATCATTCATCACGGTGAATGCGTACTGCAAAATGCGTTATTGAATTTGTGGACTTCCTGGGTTACATAACTGTTGCGTCTGCTTTTTATGTACCATTGACAAAGGGGTGTTTATTCTTGGAGATAGACATTAGCATGTTTTATGTGTTGAATTGGATTATCATGGATTATGATTAGTTGCTTGTTCAAGTCAACCCATCTTAGGCAGAAACCGGGCAGTACTTGGCATACACGTGACCTCGTGATTCTCCGACGCGTCTAAACGAGAGGGCAACTGTTTATGACTTGAAAACATCGATTCCATTTGCCACAGCAACAGACTTAAGGTGCCCAGATTATTGATTTCTCTAATTGCATTTTACAGTCAGAAATACAAATAATAATTCTGTTTTCGATTTACAAACGAGCAAATCTAGCACAGAAATCCGCTCTTCCAAGACGCGTACTTCCGCCTTGAGATTGTTGCTTACTCTCCCACTCGAAATACAGCGATAGGAACTTCTAGGCAGGGCTCCAACGCGGTTTCACCTAGAAATATGACAGCAGAGATGGATACCCAGAATGAATATGATGAGAATGGACTTCCAGGTCCAGGGGCACCCACCCCGCTTTCTACATTGGAGGTAAGAACGTGTTACTTTGAGACAGGCAATATAGTATGAAGTTGCCTTGAGCTCGTTTCTAATATATCTTGTGTAGGGCGTTGCAGGTTTGACGGCTAGAGATATCAAGTTGTTTGTTGATGCGGGTTACCACACTGTTGAGGCGGTTGCGTATACGTATGTTGTTCCCTTCGGTATCTGGCCTTGGTGACTTTACCTACAACATTGTTATAATTTACTCTATATTATGGGTACTGATTCGATCTCAAGTCCAAAGCGCTTGCTGGAACAGATTAAAGGCATCTCAGAGCAGAAAGCTACCAAGATACTGGTCGAAGGTGAGTGACCCATATTGCAGGATGTTCCTTCCGAAGGTAGTGTTGTCCTAACGCAATCATTGATTAGCTGCAAAACTCGTGCCAATGGGATTTACAACCGCCACAGAAATGCATGCCCGAAGGAGCGAACTTATATCGATAACAACGGGGTCCAAGCAGTTGGACACCCTACTTGGAGGTGGAATAGAGACCGGCTCGATCACGGAGATTTTTGGTGAATTTAGGACCGGAAAGAGTCAAATATGCCATACACTTGCGGTAACTTGTCAGTTACCTTTTGATATGGGCGGGGGAGAAGGAAAGTGCCTTTACATCGACACTGAAGGAACATTTCGACCAGTGCGTTTACTGGCGGTTGCCCAGCGCTTTGGGCTGGTTGGCGAGGAAGTCTTGGACAACGTAGCTTATGCTCGAGCATATAATTCAGACCACCAGCTCCAGCTACTTAACCAAGCATCCCAGATGATGTGTGAGACGCGTTTCTCGCTCCTTGTCGTTGACTCGGCAACTTCGTTGTACCGGACAGATTTCAACGGGCGTGGGGAATTGTCTACTCGCCAGACACACCTTGCCAAGTTTATGCGCACACTTCAACGCTTAGCGGACGAATTCGGCATTGCGGTCGTTATCACGAACCAGGTTGTCGCCCAGGTCGACGGTGGCCCAAGTGCCATGTTTAATCCTGATCCAAAGAAACCCATCGGGGGGAATATTATCGCTCATGCAAGCACGACTAGGTTGAGTTTGAAGAAAGGAAGAGGTGAAACTCGAGTATGCAAGATCTATGACAGTCCCTGTCTCCCTGAAAGTGATTGTCTGTTCGCCATCAACGAGGATGGTATCGGGGATCCAAGCCCCAAAGATATGGAAAACGACTAAATGCTTTAGGCGTGCAGTGTGGCATGTGATATGTTCTCTTATTGAGTTATTTGTACAGTACATATATTCTTTAGTTTGGCGCAGCATATGTATGGCATATCATGCCCTGGTCTAAATTCATTAATGTGGTTACGATTATGCTCAAATCATTTCTTTTTATTTGAATTCATTTAATCTGTAAGAAGGAACGAGTAGCGAAATTTAAAGAGAATAAAAACATTTCATTTTCGCTTTCTATAAAGCAACCGGAGAAAGTGAAGTTGGACATAGAAGAGAAGCAAACAACAGGAGCTAATATTGCCGGCAGATTTTCATGATGTCTTACAAAGTGTATGGTAGATTAACCAAATAAGGCAGGTGGTGAGTGGTGCGGTGAAGTTCTCTAAAGGCGGAGAGGATCTCTTTGGCGTTCCGTAAAAGCTTCAGTTTCAATTCCTCCTTCAAAGATTCATCAATCGGAGTACCAATTGACCATGGGATTCTGAAGTTACTTTACTGTACTCTGTGGATGAAATTTCTTTGCAGTCCACAATGGTGAAGGTTTACAAGGATACCAGGGTCGATATCCGGCCATTCTCTTCGAATACCTCTGTCAACATTTCAACACCTTCGTCAACACAAGAGAACAACGCGCAACGCCGAGCTCGATTTTCAGCTTCTTCTCTCACAGAAAGTGACGATACAATAGCGAAGGATGACGATGAGTTTTGCAGACGCTATCTCGCGAGTCAGAGCTCTATTTACTTTCGAAAACGCAGAGCCTATCCCCGATCGTTCCTGTGGAGGGTAGTCAACGAGAACAAAGTCCTGGAAGTTCAATGCGCAGATTTGACAAAGAGTGGGACTGATCATAATGAATACGATATCACTCTACGCCTAGATTTCAAGGAGGAAATTCTTCCAGCTGGGGTTGGTCTCGCAGACCTTGAGGATCATGACATACTACACGTGTTTGTGATTACGGCTTCCAAGCAATTACATACCTTGACGCTGCGTCCAGAGTGGTTTCGGAGGAAGGCCTCAATTGATGAGAGTGTTTCCGACTGGTGGAAGTCGTGTATTCCGGCCCCTTTGTCCTTCTCGTATCCGCACAGGCTCCATGTGAGCAGTCCGCTGGAGTTGTTCATCTCCCTCGACAATGGATCGCTTCTGCGCTTGACCAGGCGCTCTGGTGATGACGGTAAGCTATCGTATTTGTTTTATCTGTGGATTGATTGTTGATATTGTTGATTCAAGGTTCGCAATGGACGCCTCTTACGTTCGACGAGAGAAGCTGGGGTGCCTCGCTTCGCGGCTTGGTCAGATGGCATGCGCAGCCTTCTATTAAATATCAAGGGCGCAGTATTGACACTAATGCGGCGAATGCGATTATTACTACATCCGATCAGACATACGTTTTCGCCGTCTGCTTGAACCACACCTTAAAGATCTGGAATCTTGCTACAAATAAACTTGTCGCTACGAGGGACTTGTTGAATCGGCCGTTGCAGGATAATGAAATGGGATCGCATTCATTAAATCCATCTGATACCGCGTTCATCAGGGTATTCAATGCCGAGAGGGCACTGGATGGTGAATATCGCTATTACATTCTTACTTTTTCGCCTTATGACAATGGCTGCTTCAAATTTTGGGCCGTGAAGGGTGGACTTACGTCGCAACTAATAATCGAGGATCTTTATCCCGACAATTCCCTAAGACCGTTAGATCCCGATGCGACAGGGAGCATGTTCTGGAACGTTGTCGACTTCGATGTCAAGCCAATGGAAGAAGGGAAACGTATGGAGCTCTGGGTCCTGTGGAGGAATAATAGCCTGTACCAATTGTACAGTTTGCACTTTGATCTCCAGACTTTGGTGACCGATTGGGGAAACAACTGGGTATCAACAGCTTTGGAGACTCGTCGGCAAGAAACTCCACCACACGTTGTATCATCTGATGTCGTGGACCCTACAGAGAGATGGTTGGAGTACCTTCTTCAACCAGGCAGGCTTTTGCCAGAGGTGCTTGAGACTGCCCTATCTGTTTATCAAGAAGCTCTGAGGCCGTTGTCTTTACCAAGTGCTCCGAAGAAAGGTGTACCTCTTCTTGAACGGCTTTGTTCGACAATCACAGCTACAGTAACTCTGCGTAAGTATTCGGAGGAAAGCATGGCCTTTGAGCGGTATCGGATGGACACAGACTCGAAGTGGCGGCAGTTCTGGCAAATCGCCGATGATATTAACAGGCGAAGATTCGAGCCGTTGTCTATTGTCTATGATTCTTACAATGAGATCCCCTGGGTGCTGCTTTCGGACAGTTGCGCAGTGATTCGAGAATGCAGTTCCACCGAACTCCTCCTTCATAACTCAGGATCTGAACTTCGCACGGAAATATCAAAACCTGTGGACCGCTGGACACATAGAGACCTGGCTTCCGAAGTCGGCAATTCCTTCGAGCAAGCGTCTTACCTCGTACAAGTTGCCTCCGGTTTTAGAATGCAATTTTCGGCGGAACTAGTGGCAGCGTGTCAAAGTGCCTTGGAGGCGGAGATCTTCACAGACCCTTCGTCATCGATACTAGACAGGATGGAAGCTTTCCGAAGGAGGTGTCAATTTGCAGATCTGATCTCCGACTCAACATTTAACAGCCTACTTTCTGCAATGAACGAGCATCTAAACATTTATAATCTTCCGATTGATGTTTTTTATACGATCATTGATACGGTTCCATTGGGCTTCCGTGGAAAAGATTCTGATCTACTGGCTACACATTTCGGTGTCAAATTTACGGTCAGTGGCGTGCAGGAATCGATTCTACAAACACGTCAGGCTCTTATCGATTTATTGCTCCTTGTTGTCTTCCTGGACGGTGAGATAGAGCAAGAGGAAGACTCTACTTTCGATGGAGCCGACTTATTCTCGGCTCTCGTCTCCTCACTAAAGGAATATGAAATGATGTTTTGGCTCAGTTCCAATGTCCGCAGATGCTCAGATAGGTCGTTATCCGCTCCGGACAGCTCGATCCCGTCATTTTCTTTGAGAGAACCAGATTCGAAACACAAAGGCGAAAGAACAGCGACCATTCTTGAGGATTTGTTTGCTAGTGATATCAAACCTCGACAATCGGTTGGCTTGCCTCAGACTTACACATTGATGCTTGGAGTCCGAGACGTCTTATCGTTGGTCACGCGTCATGGGGAAGTGGCATATCCGAATGCCTTAGTTTATATACAGTGCGACCTCATTGCGAAGGACAATATTGACCTCGCCTGGGATTTCCTTCGCTTCCAGCCGAATACTTCTTGGGCCACCTATGTAAAGGGTCGTCTGTACATCGCCATGTCTGAATTTGACACCGCGGCAATCTATTTCCGAAAGGCTGCATACCTCTTGTGTAAGTTGATCCATTCTTCAAGTTAAGTGTAAGCTAAGCTGACACTTTGCCAGCTTGTGGCAAGCCTCTTGGTAATCTACATGAGATGTCTTCAACTCTCCTAGACATTGTGTCTCTAGATTGTTTCCACAATGGTCTTCCACGCTACTTCCAACATATTTTGTCTTTGTTTGAGCAAGTGCGATCATTCACTCACGTTGCAGACTTTGCCGGCCTTGCATTGCAAGCCCTTGAAACTGATCAGCGCGCCGAACAAGATCCTGAGTACAGCAGCTTGCGAACAGATATCCTCTCCCGCTTATTCCATGCGTCTTTGAAAACCTGCCAATTTGATCAGGCATATTCTGCGCTTTCTCGTTATAGAGACCTTGCATTGCAGAAATCCGCTCTCACTTCCTTGATTACAAGCATCCTGGCCGCATCAGGCCCTGGAACCACCGGCTTGAAACAAATCCTCCACCTTCCTATATCGATATTCCCCAACATCGCGTCTTACGTTGATGAGACCCTAGTGTCACTCACCCGAAAACAGGGATCATTCAGCTCTTACCTAGAACCTGGTCAGTTAGTGGATGAGACACCGGACTACCGAAGAATCCTGCAAGCCTATCGCATTGCACGGGGTGATTACCGTGGCGCAGCCGAAATTGCTTATGGAAATGTCCAACGCCTACGTAGCGTGAGAGACAATCCAGGGTGGCATACGTTTGCCACCAGACGCAAGCAAACCGAGCAGACACCAATGGTCGAAGAAGACGATCCGGAAAGCAAGGGAATACGCCATGAGCTTCTCTCTTTGATCAATCTACTTGCCTGCGTCGACAAGAGCGAGGCCTACATCTTAGTCGAAAAGGACGATCCCTCCATTCCTTCAACATTCTTAGATACCCGACAGAACACTCAACAAGATGATGACGGTAATGTGGTCATGGATGATGCCGCCGCATCTACGGCTCCTTTTAGCTCCAATCATAGACGCAGTTTCAGCGGCGCTGGTAAACCTGCCAGTCGCAGAGGCAGCAAGTCTTCTGTTGGTAACGTTAGCTTGAATGGGCCGCCCTACAATGGCCCCATCCGACGTGTCATCGTCACTCTGGACCATCTTCGCCGTGAGTATCAGGCTGAGTTGGATCGGGTTAGCAGAATTGAGAGAGGCGATTGGGAGTTTGGGCTCCTTGACGATGCGCCGGATAACGATGAGACGATGGTACTTTCTTGAGTAACATCGGTGATACAGGACGGTTTTGGTTGTTTCTTTTGTTTCGTTTCAATTACCCACGTCATGTCAATCAATGTATTCTAGGCTAATTTCTTCGGAGCGGAATTAAAAGATTTGATGCTTTCTAGGGTTGATGCACTTGGGTATTTTTGCTTGGCCATGTTATTTCTTGTTAGTGTAGCAATTTACGGATTGAGAAGATAGTGGAATGGAATAGATAACATAATGCATTGCATACAAATTACATGTCCCGGAAGTACATTAACCATAACATCCAGAGATTATCCATATCCAGGAGAGACACAGACGGAGTACACAATTAAGAAACAATTACAAGAAGAAAGAAAACAACCCCAAAACAAGCCCAGGAGACAAACAAACGGGCGATATCTATAAACATAAACCTCTCATCTCCAAGCCGTACCACTGTGCCAGCCAGAGTGACCATCCATATTTATTTACTCTTCCACCGTCGAACTAGCATAAAGCCTGCTGAAATGCGAGTCCGTACCAAGAAGAACGTAAGGCTCACCGGATTCTATAATCCGACCACCATCAAGAACGAGGACTCGATCATAGTCCAGGATCGTGTCGAGTTTATGCGCCACGGTTAGGATGGTGTGGGTGCTGAATTTCTCACGAATTACTCGTTGCATTATTTCGTCGGTATTTGTATCCACGCTTTGATACGTCAGTATCATCCTCTTTTTGGCTGTCTGCTTAATGGGATTAGGGTAAACGTACTTGCTAGTTGCCTCGTCGAGAACGAGAATATTCCCCGGTCGAAGAATAGCCCGAGCAAGGCAGAAGAGCTGCCTTTGTCCGTGTGATAGGAAAAGATCGTCGATGTTAGCGTCTAGCCCGCCTTTCTCTTGAACGGCGGGTAGTAACTGGACGCTTTTGAGGGCTTCGAGAATTTGTCTATCCGTGTGACGGCTGACTGGGTCCGCATTGGTTCTAACTGTTCCTTGGATTAATACGGGGTCTTGGGAGACGCCGTTGATGCGTGACCGAATCTCTTGTCGCGGTATTTTGGATATGTCGATGTCATCGATGGAGATACAGCCTGAGGTTATCTCGACCATTCGGAAGAGACTCATTATAAGTGATGTTTTGCCGCTGGGTTTTGTTAGTTGGTTGCTTGAGTTAGGGTTGAAGATTAGATGACTCTTACCTGCCTGTTCTTCCGCAGATGCCGATCTTTTCGCCGGGGTGAATGGTGAGGTCGACGTTGTTGAGAACTGGCTCTGTGGGTCTTATTGATTATTGTTAGCTGAGTTTGTTTAAGAGGATAGGGATCAGTGTGTACCTGTACGCTGCGGACAAAGACTGGAATTGTATGAATCCTTTCGAAGGCCACATTGGTGGAACTGGGTTGTTCTCATCAGGCAAATCCTCGGACGGTACATCCTCACTAAAGTTCTTAATGCGCAGGATAGACCCAATGTGAGTCTCGAGGTTCGTCCAGAATGTTACCATCAGCTTGATCGTTTGACTGAACTGGATCACGTTCAGTAAAGCTACCCCCACGTAGCCTGCACCGATCGTTCCGCGCAATGTAACGACCAAGATAATTAAAATGGTGGCAATCCCTGCCACTATGAGATCCAATGTAAGCGTGAGCCAGCGCTGAGCGGCAAATAGGAGGTAGAACGGGCGCTGAGAATAGTCGAGCAGACGACGGTTTCTCTCCTCCATGGATTGCTGCCATCCGAAGGCTCTCAGTGTTACCAGGCCGCTTAGACAATCGGAGAAGTTTGAAAACAAGGGTGCCTTTGCTTCGAGATCTAGAAATCGCAGCTGGCGAGAGGTTCTTAGATACACTTTTTGTACAAAATAAAGCGCACCCAAGACGACTGGATATGAGATGGCTGCGTATTTCGAGGAAATTCCTATCAGAATCATCTGCGAAATTCCAAGAACCAGGGCTAAGTAATGGAGCCTGTTAGCAAGTTGTTCATATTTGGAGGAATGGTATCCAAGTGATACTCACTAGCAACAAAATTTATGGCAGCGATTGGGAGTTCCATATCAATCAACTGCAAGTCTTGACTAAATCGGTTGATTATAGAGCCACTGTCTGTTTTGGAGAAGAATAGCATCGGAGCACTGGGCGAAGTTAGATTTGTAAAACAATTGAATGATATTACTTACGCGAGAACTGTGCTCAGAAGGCTTTTATGGAATTTCTCGCCTGATTTTGGGACCATTCGAATTATCACTTGCCTGGAAATTGATATAAATGTTAGCATTCAGTTAGGGCCTGGGACACACGCTTCCATCACTTACCAGCAACTGACAACAAGGGAAATCATGCCGATGACACCGAGCATCGCATATATACCCAGGTAATAACCCGTATACTTATTGCCATCTTTTGAATTTGAACTGGCCCACCACTTCACCCAGATACCTTGTTCATAGGTGTCAGTAAAAAGTCCGATCCCAAGGAAGTCGTTCAAGGGACATACTGGGAAATGATAGACCAAAAGCAAATGCAGAAATGGCCACTACAAACACCAACGTAGAAAACCAGCCAATCGATCTGATGTAGTATAGGTAGATCGTGAGATCACCTTCACTGCTGTATGTCTCCTTTTCAAGGTCCTCTTGCTTTTCAGGAGAGCAAGATTGGGAAGGAAGAGCCTCTGATATACGAGGCTTTAGTGGTTTGCAGTCTAGTTCGGCAGGCCCTAACGAGAAATTTGAGACATAGCCACCAGCTTGATTGAGATCATTAAAACTTCCTTGCTCCAAGATATGGCCTTCATCGTCTAGCACCACAATCTGGTCAGTGAAGGGAAGTCGCTTTGCTATTTTGGTAGCATGTTAGCATTTCAAAGAAGCTTTGAGTAACAGATGTATAGCATACCGGAAGAGGAAGCGAGTATGATCGTTGAGCCAAGCTCGCGAAGCAGCCCTCGAGGCGCAAATAAGTTATGAAAGATAAAATTTTCGGTGGCTGCATCGAGACCGCTCAGGATATCATCCAGAATAACAACACTTCGCCTAGCATATACAGCCCTCGCAAGTGCCTGTAAATCAACATAATTTAGCCAAAATTTTGACATGAGGTTGTGGGGACCCTACAATTCGTTGACTTTGTCCCCCACTGAGCGAAATACCCTTGCTCCCAATTACTGTTTTGTCTCCACGAGGCAATTGTTCAAGGTCTTCATCCAAAGCACATGCACGCACAACAGTTGCATACCACATTTCATCCAGCTCTGACATTGCGACAATGCTCTCTTGGATTGTTCCATTCATATGCCAGGGTGTCTGGTCACAGTATGCAACACTCTCAGATGCTTTGAACTCCACGCAACCGCTGAGACATGGGACTTCTCCAAGGAGTGCTTTTAACAACGTTGATTTCCCGCATCCCGATGGTCCTATCAGCATGGTGAAGCTGCTTCGAGGGACTGTAAATCCTATGTTGCGTAATATAGGCTCTTTCTCAGCATCCCAGCCGAATGTTCCACAGTGAACTGCAAGAACATCAAATGGCATAGAGAGAGCAAATTTCAACGATTTCGAGGAGCTCGATGAGTCAGAAACAAAGCCTGAGTCTCGAAATTGAGATGGTTGCTTCAGCTCACTAATAGCATCGTCGTATAAAACTGGAGATGCTTTCTTCCTGCAGTCTACATGGGGCTCCTTTTGAAGAAACTCTTGGATTCTACTGAAGGAGCCAACAGAGCCCACGAATGCCATTAAGGCCATAACAAGCGTCAAGAGCGGGTCCGCCAAAAGCGCGAAAAGTGATAAAGAGGTGTATACTTTCGACATACTCAGGGAGGAAGGGTTTCCATTTGCGGTTGAGATTGCGATATAAATGCCGAACGTAAATATCGGGGCAAAAATGCGAGTCAACCAGGCTGCGTATATTTGATTAGATGAGTGCTGAGCACAAACAAATTGACTGGTTCTCACCGAAAGTCATATTCCAGACCAAAAGCTTTCGGAATTTCTTGGAAATATCCAATTCGACAATGCGTAGGTTATGGACAAATGTCATGAGCGTTGATGTTAGCCCCAACATTTTTACACCTTTTATAGAGGCAAGCATCGAGGTGGTTGAAGAGATACGTCTTTCAATTGCCTCAAGCCACCTTGCTTGTCGCGGCATCACAAAAGCTAGCCCAATCAAGGATCCAACCAGCGCAACTGTAAATGAACGGTCAGACGGTAGTTTATTTAGCCTTCAGGAACAGACAAGGTTGCATCACTTACAGACTGAGACACCAACCGGGATAACACATGCGATTCCCAACTGTCTTTCAAGGAGGAAAATAGCCAATCCGACTTCAACAGCATTCGCCCATATGTCATTCATAGTTTGCCATCCTTGAACAATCCTTTCAATATCCGCACTCATCAAAGTAAGCGAGGAAGCGGGATCAGCATCCTTTGTGCTCAAATTGCCTGATTTTTTGTAAATCATAGATATGAGACCTCCTCTCATCATTGTGATTGCACGGTATGTCAAATGCTGGTACTGGCCCATTGATACCTAGAATGAAATATTAGGAAAAAGCATAAACTGTGTAGGAAGGATTGTGATACGTACAGCAATCCCCACATAGACCAATATATAGGCTCCAATCAAGCCATAGCCGATGTTGTTCGACATATCAGTTACTGGCTCTGTCGATAGGGAAAGTGATCTGTTTAATAGCAGTGGCTGAGAGAAGTTGAGCGCAATAAGGCAGATTCTCGGGGGGATAATCGACAGAAGAGGCCATTTGAACGCTTTGAATGTCACAAATAGTAGAGAATTTGGAGCTTTTTCCTCAACTATGGTTTGTTAGTTCCACCAAAAAAGATATAGCCATTCTTTTGAAAGGATGAGGTTACCCATGTTCCACTTAGCCTCCAGATTGTCCTGCAGTCGTTCGGAACCCATTTGCTTATCCAGATTAAACAGATCGTCCACGGACATCAAGCTTGAGAAACCCTTTCTAAACAGGGGATTTAACCACAAAAAGAAAGCCCTATTAAAAATCCCTACCGTAGCCTCTGGTGGATAATTCTTATATTCATGTTTGAGAATACTCCTCTTTTCCACCGACTCAAGAACAAGAAGCAAGAGTTTGGTGCCAACCGCAACTGAGGAAACGATTGCGATGCCTCTCTCTTCTGGGCCTACCGATCGTAGCCATATTGTCCTTGTCCGCGCTATATCAAAAAGGAGAGTGGGAAATAGGTAGATATTAAGGAGAAAAGAGGGATTGACAGAGCGAGTGTGCTCAGCGTAGGAGAGGAGGCAAAACACCAGAGTTCCGGCAGCAGTTAGGGCATTCGCTGCGATCGAAGCCTTGGTTCTGGCCACCTGAGGAAGCGCCCATAAAGCTGTCAAAACTATTTGAGAAAACCCTAAAACAATCCATGAAGCCTGTAAATAAGAAATTAAAGGTGAGCTGACGAGACAAATCAAGAGAAATGGCGGGGAGGTTTTAAAACTAAACATACAAGCTTAAGGATTAGAAGACAAGATCCTACGACTTTGTATTGCTTTCGAAGTAGATGTTGAAGTCGAAAAGGTGCAAGTAATAGAAATATCCCAATCGGTAAGATTCCCAGAATGGTTTCTTCAAAAAGAAGTGTGAAATCAAAGCCGCCTCGACATGATGATGCCCATGCATGCCAACTGTCGTCTATCTGTGTGCATGACACAGAAGGCATTGTCATATCTACACTGAAGAAACCTCTTTGAACGCAGGTTAACCATGGATTTGGGACACCTTTAACGGAAATAAAAGATGGAATTCTGTCTTTACCCACGGCTATTCAAGGGATTGGAGTCAAGATAGAAAGGGAGTATAGGCGCCATCAGATTTAGATCTCAATCCTGTTGACAATCCCTAGTTCCAGAAGATACTGAATTGTACAGTACTTCAGCTCTAGCGTATAGAACAGCCTTTGCCCAGGAAGCTATTTTAATACAAGTAGTTGACTGCTACCTACTGCATGGAAGTCCAATGCATCATTCATGAGTATGCGATGCAACGCTAAGACAGCCCAGACCGAATGATATCTTTGGTCAGACAACTCCAAGGAGATCCATAGCCTGTTTCTAGCTAACTACGATCTATTTGAAACCTATGGGGTTCGCTTAGAGCATATCCTCTTTCCGGATGTTCCCTTGCAGTAGTCCACAGACAGTTTGATGGAGCAAATGGGCCTGACCAACACGAGGCAATGATGTTGTTGCATGGGATATTTCTTGGAGACCCGAGAGGTGGGTTGGGGGATAGTTCATCGGTTAGGGCCAAGGGGTGGCATAATGTGTCCAACTTTTCCATGATATGCAAGGCTGTTTGACGAGTCCAACCCCATAATGGACTATTGGATCGGTTAGATTCAGTGGTCCGGGGCGGAATCGGGTGGCGCAAATAATGTAGCCCTAGATCACTTAGCGACCTACCTAAGGGGGTTAGGGTGCTGTACCGACCGAGACATCGGCTCGATTGATTCATACCATCTACCCTTGAACTCTTTGCCGGGTTATCTCTTTGCCAAAACAATAGTATTGGTGCTATTCTGCCGAAATATCGAGTCATACAATACTGTCGCCATTGTCCGTTTGCACATGGATTCTTTATTTTATAAGCAGTCTCGACCCAGCACCGAAAATGTGGCGTCAGAATACCGAAGAAAAGCTCAAAGGATTCACTCCTGTTGACAAGGCCCCACTGGATTCTGAGACTTACAGAGCAGGCTTCCCTCTTTAGTGCCACAGTGGAGCATCGGCGATACGAGGGAGCATTAGCAATTGTATCCCAAATATTACAACTTGCATTCGGCCGTATATTAGTCCATCTAACTTGCATGCGCTAAACAGTATCATTCCTAAGAAAGACAAATCGAATCGTATTTTAGTGTGGCAAAATTGGAGCGTGGATTGGGTAGCAAGCTTCTAGAAACTTGATTATGCAACAGTATGAGCACAGATCTTAATCCTAAACACTGTAGAAAGTACTACAATAAGAGGCTACTGGGTCATAAGACGATCGAGGGATTTAGCGCGTCGGGTAAAAGGACGGATGATCTACTCTTCGACCATACTGTACGAGGCGTAGCGAAGTCCCTTAAGCCTCAGGAACAGTCAAAGCCGCGGCGTTAGCTTCGTATTACCTGTATTTCACCCGGACCATGGCGGATGTTCCCGCACACAGTTCGAAACTGGACGGGTAGACCCTGCGCATCAGTCACTTGTGACTGGTCCAAAACAAGATCCAACTGTCATCTGGATTCCACTGTGTTCTCCAGATTAGATCCTCACCGACTTCCGAATGTTTAATCCCTTTGTCACCGTGCGGGATTAAATTAATAGACAAGGCCAGATCTACCGACTCTTCAAGTTATCTGAGACAAGGAACAAACAATCTGTCAGCTCTATGGGGCCAAGTATAGCCAGTAGCAACATTATCGGTTTTGTTCTTTTTGCCATAATGTCTAGAAACCATCAGGCGATGAGACCATAATGACGAACGCATCAGCGAGCACCAAGAGTTCTCTTGTCTCTTCTGACAACGCCTACCGGGTTGAGAAATTTTCCCGATAAGTCCAGTCCAGTTCGCAACCAACGAGCGTGAAACTTCCGGCATGGTATCCATGAGCCATGGGGACCGAGTCTGGGCTATTTTGGGATCGAGTCCACTCGGGGAATGTCGGTCTCTCTCTCTTGTTGATATCATTGGACATAAACTGTTAGGTAAATGATTCAAGGGTATGAATAGTGGTGTTTGTCAGAAGACTCTGTTCTCCACTAAAATGTAACCGAAGCTGTGTTGGCCAGTTGAAGAAAGAGAAGGATTATGGGCTTTACCAAGGGGGGAAGGGAGGAGGGACAGTTTTGTTCTAAGCGAGGTTGATTCATCATCCAAATGGAGGTGTTCAATGGACACAAAACATATTATAGGCCAGGCAGGAGGCTGGAATAATTATCCACATTAAAAATGAGAGAAAAACAGGACTGCTCTTCCTGCAAAGGTATATGAGAACCTTACTGAGAGTGGGAAGAATCCAAACATCATGTTCATAATTTATTATGCATCCAAAACGGGCAAGCACATGCTCGCTTATCGAAGCGAAGCATAACCGAGGGTCCCGTGACTGCAAGGGACTTTCTATTGCTTCAACTGTTTCTACTCCTGTATACGTCCTGGTTCCTTCATCAATTCTACTATGCCTAGAACTTCGGGAAAATCCCGAGCTGTCCCAAGTGGGCCGTATGAAAATGCAATTGATTCTTGCTTACAATTTATTGAAATCATCGATACACTAGTATCATTTCGTTTGCTTGGATTCGTCTAATTTCAAATCCCTTTCTGGGCTTTCTCCCTGTCATTGTAACTATAGTATGTGCTTTTTTTATGACTAGGGTCCACTTCTCCTGCTGGCCAGTGTATCGATGAGTGAGTTGGCCGAAATCCGTGGCGCAACGTGGATATTCTCCAACCCTGCTTCGCCGTCCAGCTCGGATGAATGCAAGGGAAACAAGAATGCTGACGAGCAGTGCTTTGCTTCATCCGTTGAGTACCCGCTTAGTGGTTCTTGCCGCCAGCACTTTCAAGTATTGCTATTGGTCAACTCGTTGCTTGTATCCTGTACTTCCTAGATTTGGGCCAATGGAAAGGAGATATATCTCTCCTAGAATGGCTTATGTCTTAAAATATGGGTTGGCTAATGCTCAGCTGTCGTTCTAAAAGACAATATAGAGAGGTTTACCACCACAAACCAAGTCCCTTCTCTCCCATCTACATCTACTTCCCCTCTTAATATTAATTTTTCTAGGTCTACCAAGGCAAATCAGCAGATATAGAGAAATATGGCTCAAATCACCCCCTGTTGCTTTCCCAAGTTCGGTAGCGCCTTTCACGGACCA
The DNA here is from genome assembly GCA_003589665.1 of Aspergillus sclerotialis. NCBI lineage: Eukaryota > Fungi > Ascomycota > Eurotiomycetes > Eurotiales > Aspergillaceae > Aspergillus > Aspergillus sclerotialis. Next base: position 31,232 of record MVGC01000065.1, read on the forward strand.
AAACGCCCAGTCGCAATCAGGACAAGAGCGACTCCTGATCAAAATCCGCAGCTGTTATCTGCGTGGAATCAGGGTCGGTTGAGTTTCCTGCTACAGGCCACCTGGGCTTTGGTTCTTCGTTGTTATACAAGCTCTGAAGATATTTGCTTCGGTTTCCAAAGTGTGGAGACCGATAGATCTTTCCATTCTATGGGAATTGCGGATGTGTCGGCTATACGGTTTTCTATCGATGAAAGCGACACCGTCAAAACAGTTATAGGTAAAGCCAAAGATAATAATTTTTCTAATGCACACAGAGACCTAAATGTAACCCCCGACGGTTACACCTTGTTTAATACATTATTAATGCTGAGAAGCTGCCGCAATTCAACAACCGGTCACTCTCAGCCGGATGCAGCAAATGCACTTCCCGACAAGGCAAGTTACGCTGCCTCTACTTTGAATATGACAGTCTGACGCTTCTCATAGTGTCGTGTTCGATTACATGTCGAAGTTGTACAGGAAGAGGTTTGTATATTTTTGGAATGGTGGAGTGATGACATGTCCATGGACCATATGAAGCGCGTTGCGAATGTTTTTGAGCATATGTTGGCCAAGGTTCTTGCCGAAGAAGACATTGCTGTATGCAAGCTTGACCATTTTACGGAGAGAGATTGGAAGCGGATTTGCAAGTGGAATTCATCTATTCCAAAGAACTACGACTGCTGTATACATGATGTCATCCATGAGCAAGCCCTTCTTCGACCGGAGAAAGAAGCTATCTGTGCATGGGATGGAAACTTGACATATTCTGTCTTGGATCGCCTTGCTTCTATACTCGCCTGTCACCTTCAAACACTTGGTGTAGGCCCTGAGGTCAAAGTAGCGCTTTGTTTTGACAAATCTGTAAGCGAGGCCCAATGATCCATGTACCCTGCACTTTCCGTCCACTCGGCTTTTTCCTTAAGTGCTTTATGTTGCTGATTCACTCTTTCACAGAAATGGAATGCCGTGGCAATGCTAGGTGTTCTAAAGGCTGGTGGAGTTTTCGTGCCTCTCGATCCAACCCACCCAACGGCTCGTTTGCAAACCTTGACTCAGGCTGTTCAAGCCAGGATTGTACTCTGCTCATCAAATCATGAGGGAAATCTAAAATCAGTTGCAGAAACGTTGGTCCCGTTGGACCACGACGCTTTGGAAACTATGTCAAACGTTTATCAAGGCGCTGGAACGGTATCCAGTGTAAAAAGCCACAATGCCGCCTATATAATATTTACTTCCGGATCTACCGGCTCTCCGAAGGTATTATATCATTTCTTCGTGTTTCTAACTATTGTTTTATCTGACTTCTAACTTCTGTAGGCTGTTGTCCTGGAGCACAGAGCATACTGTTCGAGTGCAATGGCCCATGCAACTCCACTTCGTATTGATTCTAGCGCACGGGTCCTACAATTTGCGGCCCACACGTTTGATGGAAGCCTTGTTGAGTCCTTGACTCCCTTGATGCATGGTGCATGTGTTTGTATCCCAGACGAAGAGGCTCGCCTGAGCAATATCGTCAGTGTGATCAACGATATGAGTATCAACACTGCGATGCTCACACCATCTTTTATTGAATTTATCGATCCATCAAGTGTTCCTGGATTAGAAACAGTTGTTTTGGCCGGAGAGGCGATGTCCCCGTCACACCTAGTCACTTGGTCGGAAAGGTATCTCATAAACGGCTATGGCCCTACCGAGAGCGCTGTCTCGGCCGCCCTGAACCCTGGAATATCCACAGACTCAAGCTGTAGGGATATTGGATTTGCCGTTGGTGTGCGCTCCTGGATTGTGAACCCAGAGAATCATGATCAGCTTGTTCCTGTAGGTTGCCCTGGAGAACTGTTAATCGAAGGCCCCACGCTTTCTCGTGGCTACCTCAACAACCCAGAGAAGAGCAATGAGGCATTTATCTATAATCCGGCATGGTCTATAGCAGCCACTAATATCCCGGGCGACCGGCGATTCTATAAGACTGGGGATTTAGTAAGATACAGCACGGACGCGGGTTGCTTGACATACATTGGTCGAAAAGATGCCCAAATCAAATTTCATGGCCAGAGAATTGAATTAGGAGAACTTGAAAATCACATAAATGCGGACGCGAAGGTCAAACACTGCATGGTACTTTTCCCAAAGTCTGGTTTTTCAAAGGGGAAGATAGTTGCCGCCGTGTCTCTGTCTTTCCGAAAGGATGATAGTTCTGAGTTGGACTTGCCCTTCAAACTCCTCGACCAACAGACGAAGGCGGCGTTTGTTGCTGAAGCCCGGGAAAAACTGTCGAAAAAGCTGCCAACATACATGATTCCTTCTGTGTGGTTGTGCCTAGAAGCTTTCCCATTTCTCACTTCAGGGAAATTGGACAGAAAATCAATCACCAGCTGGGTGGATAATATGGAGAGCGATCCAGACTTACAGGTGACTAGAACTAATACCGACCGAGACCAGACTGATGCGCAGCCTCTGAACGAAAGAGAGAGTCTTTTGGTTTCTACCTGGGGCCGAATACTCAACATTCCAATTGGCCACATTAACCTCAATGACAGTTTCCTGGGGTTAGGTGGTGATTCTATTGCGGCAATAACGTGCGTCAGTTACTGCAAAAAGGAGGGTTTAGGCTTTACAGTACAAGATGTTCTCCAAAGCAAATCAGTTAAAGAACTGGCCAGCCGCGCAAAGGCAGTTAGTTATTCCACTGCCTATGAAGAGGCCCTTGACGAACCATTTGACTTGTCGCCTATTCAGAAACTTCACTTCGGACTTCGCAAAGAAGGGCAGGGCCACTTTAATCAAAGCATCCTTATTCGACTAAGCAAGAAGGTCGAAGTAAGGGACCTGCAACGTGCTATTGAAACCCTCGTCAAGCGTCACTCCATGTTAAGGGCCCGTTTCGCTATCTGCAGTCCCGATGGAGTGGTACGACAACGGATTTCTCGAGATATAAGCGGCTCATATCACTTATGCTCTCACCACGTCAAATGGAATGAAGAGGTCAACCAAGTTATTTCAGATGCCCAGGCCAGTATGAACAGCACTTTGGGCCCTGTTCTTGCAGTTAACCTTTTCAACATCGATGGACAAGATATGCTCTTGTCTTTGGTTGCTCATCACTTAGTTGTGGATATTGTGTCGTGGCGTATCATCCTTGAAGACTTGGAAGACTTGCTGCTCAATCCTCATCAGTCCGTATCACAAAACGGTTCACTCCCATTCCAGACGTGGTGTCGTTTACAAGCAGACCAAGCCCAGGCCGTAAACCTGGAAAGACAGATGCCTTCTGCGTCCCTCCCAGCCCCAGATTTCTCTTATTGGGGAATGGAAACCAGTGCTAATACCTATGGAAATGCTGTCTGTGAGACCTTTGAGATTGACTCGGAGAAAACCACGTTAATCGTAAAGGATTGCCACAAAAGCCTTCAGACTGAACCGGTTGACATTTTTCTTGCTACACTTCTGCATGCTTTCAGACAGACTTTCAGAGATCACTCCCCGCCAGTGATTTATAACGAAGGCCATGGAAGGGAAATCTGGGATTCGTCACTCGACATATCTCGTACTGTTGGTTGGTTTACTACAGTGTACCCCATTTTCATAGAAGATGTGGACTTGGATAATCCACACGAGAATGTCATACGAGTCAAGGATATTCGAAGGAGTGCTCCAGGGAATGGACGGGAAGATTTTGCACGCCGTATGCTTATAGATGCTGATGGCGAGCTCTCCCAGCATTGCCCGATGGAAATAACGTTTAATTATGTTGGCCAACACCGTGATCTGCAGAGATCAGATGGACTTTTTCAGCTCACAGATCATATGGCTGGAGAGACAAGCCAGGGTGGAGGAGCAGCGGACTTTGGAAGAGAAACTCCACGATTTGCACTATTTGAGATCTCAGCCGTTGTTGTTCAAGGTCGACTGCGGTTTAGCTTTTCTTTCAACAAATCTATGCACCATCAGATGGCAATTCGGGATTGGATTTCACGGAGCTGTGAGTTCCTAACGTCCACTGCTGAACAGTTACGATCCCTCAAGCCTCGACCTACATTGAGTGACTTTCCAATGCTTTCGTTGACATACGATTACCTTGAAACAATGATGTCAGAGAAACTGCCGCGAATTGGTATTGACTCACTAGACATTGTCGAAGATATCTACCCTTGCTCGCGCCTACAGCAGGGTGTCCTACTTAGCCGTTCCCGGGATAGCTCGCTTTATGCCGTTCATGGCACCTTCGAAGTGAAAGGGGTTGGAAACCGCAAACCAGATGCTGATCGACTAGAACTTGCTTGGCAAAGGGTTGTTTCGCACCATGCCATGCTTCGAACTGTTTTCGTTGAGAACCTGACAGACAAAGACCTGTTCTGTCAAGTTGTCTTGAAAGATTTCAAGGCGCAGCCTGTCCATATCCAGTGCAAGGATGACGATGATGTAATGGAAAAGCTGGACAACCAAAAGCCAATGGACTATCATCAGCATCTCCCAGTTCATCGCTTCAGCATTTGCCAGACCGCGGCTGGAAAAATGTTTTGCAGGCTTGAGATGAGCCATGCTGCCATGGACGGAGTGTCTATTTCAATTATTCTTCGGGATTTGCAGTCGGCGTACAGCGAGACACTGGAAGAAACGAGAAAGCCGTTTTATAAAGACTTTATGCGGTACTTGTTGGACTCCCCACAACATGCTGCGCTCAATTACTGGTGCTCATATCTTTCAAACATCCAGCCCAGCAATTTCCCAGTGCTGGATGATGGGAAGGGTGCTGCAAAACGCCTTGAATGTCTTCGATTGAACTTTGATTCATATACAGAACTCCGAAGCTTTTCTGAGGCGAGTGGCATAACATTATCAACCGCTATCAACGCTGCTTGGGGACTCACCCTCCGTTTCTATTTGGGTACTGACGATGCTTGCTTTGGCTATATGGCATCGCTGCGAGACCTGCCCGTTGACGGAATTGAGTCAATGGTTGGACCAGTCATCAACCTTATGACTTGTCGAATGAAAATGCCTGGGGATTCTGTGATCAACGACGCATTGTATCAGGTTCAAAATGATCATATGGAAAGCTTTCCCTACAGACATACTTCTTTGATAGATATCCAGCATGCTTTGCAATTATCAGACACCGCATTGTTCAATACATGCGTGTCCTATCAAAAGCTTCCACCTAAAGATGACAATCCTAAGGGAGAACTGCAATTTTTGGGCAAAGACTCCATCCATGATCCTGCAGAGTTCTCTGTGTTTTTAAACGTTGAAGCGACAGAGAACGATGCGCAAATCGAACTGAACTATTGGGCACATGCTTTGTCCGATGGCCAGGCACAGAATCTAGCCAGTACGTTCTTACATATACTGAACGGTGTCATGCGTTACCCGACTACAACGATCAACCAACTAGACAACTTGAGCGAAAAGAACATGGGACAAATCCAGCTGTGGAACCAAAGCATACCAGAGGCTGTCCACAAGTGTATTCACGAACTCTTTGATTCAAAAGCAATTTTGTGGCCGAATGCCTCTGCCATTGCATCTTGTGATGGGAACTTCACTTACGCTGAACTCCACGACCTGTCGTCGCGTCTCGCAGCTTACCTTACCATGCTTGGTGTTGGTCCAGGAACACTGGTGCCTATTGACTTTGAGAAATCGAAGTGGGTGGTCGTTGCTATCCTGGCGATTCTTAAAGCGGGAGGCACGTGCATCCCGCTAGACTTATCTTCCTCGCCGACATACCTTCTCAATCTGACTGCGAATAATGGTGCACAAGTTGCCCTTGTCTCACCTTCCAGAGCCCAGTTGCTGGAAGGCATAATCCCATTGCTTGTTTCTGTTGATAGCCCTCTCTTGGATTACCTTCCAGAAGATGATGGAGACCTTCCCTCATCTCTTTCTCCTTCAGATGCAGCTTATGTTGTGTTTGGTGATACTATTTCTGATGGGCCTAAACCTGTTATCCTTGATCATTGCGCTATCCTTACTAGGGCAGACAATTTCTCCAGGGTGCTTATGATGAATTCGGAGACAAGATTGCTCCAGCATACTGCTTATACCTCTGACTTGTTCCTGCAAGAGGTATTTGGAACACTCATTTGTGGTGGCTGTGTTTACATTGCGCCTGATGACTCTCTCAACAAAATATCAGAATTTGCAAACCAATTCGAAGCAAATTTGATTAGCCTCACTCCTTCGGTCGCGACCTTCGTTGAGCCAGCGGATGTTCCCAAAGTGAGCGTAGTAGCTCTAAGTGGTGAAAGAGTGTCGAGAAACGCTGAAAGCATTTGGAGTGCTACAGCTCAACTGCACACTCTGCATGGATCCCTCGAATGTTCATCCACCTGCATTCATGACAAAGGCAGCCGATATTCAAGCGAAACAGCAACTATTGGATCAAGCTCCGGTTGTATATCATGGCTGGTTGATCATTCGAATCATAATCGGCTGGTTCCTATTGGATGCGTTGGTGAACTAATAATTGAAGGACCAACCCTTGCCTGTGGCTACCTCGATGAGCAATCTCTAACTGAGAGCAATTTCATAGAAAACCCTGAGTGGATTTCAGCTTTCCACCATGAACCTACTGCTGCCAATGGCACGATCAATTCTGATACAGTATCTCCAAGACGGCGGATGTTCAAAACAGGGACCTTGGCTCGGTACAATTCAGATGGATCTCTGCTCTATGTCGGTGAGAAATCTGGTGGAATCAAATACAGGCCAATGATCGACACCTGGCAAATCGAGGACAAAATTGAAGCAGCTTTGCCACCCGAATACCACTGTGCTGTGGAACGGGTCAATTATTACAATGATAAAGGAAAGGATGATGGAGAGCAGCTAGCTGTATTTGTCTTTCCAAAGACCAAGCCCATAATTTCCACGAGCAATGACAACCCGTTAATCGAACAAATATCTCCTCGTTTCCAGGGCCTCATTGCAAGCATTCGAACACATTTGTTGAATTCACTACCTTTCGGTCAGGTCCCAAATTTATATTTCCCTGTTTCCACAATGCCTCTTAGTTCGCTTGGAAAGTTGAACCGCCGGATCCTGAGAGATGAAGTGCACAATCTTCCAAGGAGCATCCAACTTGCCCACAACGTGGAAGAGTTCAGCAACTTCTGGCGACCTCGACTCGCCAATCCGACATCGCCTGAATTCCCGCAATTGTCCGGTATGCATGGCGCAGTCCGTTCAACTAGTCAATTGGACCGTACTCTCGAGGTTTCTTGGGAAAAGGTGATTGGATCAAGCACAATAGAGCAGAAATCAGCTATTCTTGCCGCATGGGCCCTGACAGTCTCAAATCAGACGGAATCTACCGACGTTATTTTCGGTGAACTGCTTTCCCACGGTGATCTCAGATCATCAAATATTCAGCCAGACAGCCAGGGATCTACGACAATAGTTCCTCGGCGAATTCAAATTGACAGGAGCTCGACTATTGCTGGACTAGTTAAAGGCACCCGTGAGCATTTGGAAGAGGCCTTGCCGTACCAGCATACGAGCCTAGAGCGAATTAAAAAGCTTAGTGCAGATGCTTCAAAAGCGTGCAATTTCCATAATTTTATTTCAATTTCGCCTTCTGAATGTGAATCCCAGGTGGCTTCCGTGAAACAGTTAGATTCTCTATCTCGAACATATCCTTTTATCATACTCTGCAAAATTACAGGCGCCCAACTTCAATTGAGTGTCTTATATGATGAAACGGCTATGTCGATGCCCCGAGTTGAGGCGGTTTTGATACAGTTGGCAGATTATCTTGGAACTGTTACTTCCGACAACAATCAGAAAACGGTCGGTGATACGATTCAGTCTCTACCAAACGAGAGCATGCTTGAGATCCACTCGTCCAATACTGGAGCAAACCAAACCTCAGGAGGTGGAATAGAAGACACACTTAGAAGTCTATGGGAAATTGCCTTGGATCTTAAACCAGGTTCTGTCAGCGCTGAGGATAGCTTCTTTGGACGTGGCGGTGACAGCGTTTCGGCGATGAGATTGGTTGGTGCTGCACAATCGCATGGAATATCGCTCAAAGTTGCAGATATATTCAAGCACCCGCTCTTCATGGATATGGTTACTAGCTGCACAATTTCAACAGAAGACCGCGAAGCCACACTGTCACCATTTAAGCTCTTACCTGGCTCATTCAAGCTTGAGGACATACTCGAAGAAGTTTCAGATCAGTGCCGCATTAACAAGAAGTCAATAGTCGATGTTTATCCATGCAGTCCGGTGCAAGAAGGTCTTCTAACTTTGTCCATCAAGCAAAGTGGTGCCTACATTGCTCAGCCAACATTTTGTCTCGCTGACGGAGTTGACATTGACAAATTTAAGATCGCGTGGCAACAAACTGTCAATCAACTGGACATTCTTCGTACTCGCATTGTACACACGGAGAGTGCCAACTTTGTTCAAGCTGTTCTCCATGGAGAGACCATCTCTTGGTCCTCAGCAGAAACCCTTGACAAACTGCCGAGTGATGCCCTTGAGTTACCTAAACACAACGGGGGCCTGTTGACTGGATACACAATAGTTCAGTCAAATACCATGCGCGAGCGCTATTTCGTGTGGACAGTACACCATGCCATCTACGATGGATGGACTGTTCCACTTATTCTCAGGAGAGTTGAAGAGAACTATTTTGGTTCTCTTCCAGAACAGTCCATAATCCCATACGCACTGTTTATTGACCATCTTTCAAAGGTTGATACGTCTGAGTCTGATCAATTTTGGAAGTTGTATCTCTCGAACCTTTCTTGTTCTCCGTTTCCACAGAACAAGGATACTCTGTCCAACGCTGCGCGGGCCGGAAATACTCACCGTAGCTCGCTAGACATTACTGTGAAGTCTATTGGCGGGAATTTGACGCTCCCAATGCTAATCCGTGCTGCATGGGCTATCGTTGTTTCCACCCACACAGGCTCCGGCGATGTTTGTTATGGCGAGACTCTTACAGGCAGGAATATTAATTTGCCAAGGATTGCAGAGATTACTGGTCCTACACTGACAACAGTCCCCACTCGTATACAGGTTGACAACGCTCTAACGATATCCCAGTATCTGAAGAACGTACAGCGGTCAACTGTGGAAATGATTCCACATCAGCATTCTGGATTACAGCACATACGAAAATTGAGCACCGAAGCAGCCACTGCATGTGAATTTCAAAACTTATTGGTAATCCAATTAGATGATGGCCAGCTAAATGACACAATCTGGACAGCGGAAGGCAACCCGAGAAGTGAAGAGTTCTTTACACATCCACTCGTTATTGAATGCAAGATTTCCAAATCGAAAATATTGACAACTGTGAATCATGATGAGCTGGTCATTGGTAGCTGGTTGACCCAAAAAATAGTTGATCAGTTCCACTTTGTGCTAAGTCAATTGCTCGTGGCATCGACGGACGAAACGAGAAAACTCGGCGATTTGGAGTTATTCAGCCCGCAAGACAGGGAGCAAGTTGCGCAATGGAATCCACAACAACCGGTTGGGGTCGACAGATGTATCCATGATCTCATATTGGAGAAAAGCCTTGTTCAGCCTGATGCCATGGCTGCCTGTGGGTGGGACGGCCAGATTTCCTATCGAGAGTTACATGAAGCTGCTTCTCCTTTCGCGAAGTATCTTAGTTCCCGCGGGATTACTATTGGCAGCGTCGTTCCAATATGTTTGGATAAGTCTGTCTGGGTATCTGTTACTATTCTCAGCATATTGATGACTGGAGCTTCATTTGTGCCATTGGACCCTGCTCATCCTACGTCAAGGCATGAAGAGATTCTTACAGAAGTGAACGCAAATACAATCCTGTGTTCGCCACATCATTGCAACCGCTATTCCAAAGTCGTGAAAACTGTTATACCCATCAGCAAGGAGACTATACAAGCTTATGGAGCGCTTAAAAATAGTGCTAGACTTCCCGATGATATTCCGAGTTCGACTATGGCGTATGCGCTATTCACCTCGGGCAGCACTGGTCGCCCCAAGGGAATTATCCTTGAGCATAAGGCAGTTGTGAGCAGCGTTATAGCATTTGGGCCTATCGTGCTGTTGAACTCGACTTCCCGAGTCTTTCAGTTCGCGTCTCTTACGTTCGACGCCGCCATCTTGGAAGTGCTTGGCACATTGCTGTTTGGAGGCTGCATTTGCTTTCCCAGTGAGGATGAACGCCTGAATGATGTCGCAGGCGCCATTCGACGGATGAATGTTTCATGGTCTTTCCTGACGCCCGCCATTGCTGGTCTTATCGAACCTGCAGCAGTCCCCTCCCTCAAAACGATCGCTTGTGGTGGAGAGGCAGTGCCACGGGAAATTGTCACTAAATGGCTGCATCATGTGAATTTACTCATCGCATATGGCCCAACTGAGACCACGGTATTCGCGGCAATCAACACAAAGCTCTCTTCAAATCGTGATCCAGCTTGCATCGGCTGGGGGATACCCTCGACTCTAACATGGGTTGTTGACTCTGATAACCATAACCGGCTTGCTCCGCTAGGTGCTATTGGTGAACTTGCCCTAGAAGGCCCGCCCCTTGCGAGGGAATACCTTAAGAACCCAGAGAAAACAGCTGAAGCGTTTTTCGTTGAACCGGCCTGGGAATCAGCCTTTCCAACTGGTACAGCCTCCCATCGCAGGCTTTACAAGACGGGAGATCTTGTCAAATACAATCCTGATGGGAGCCTGGTGTATATGGGCCGTAAAGATCACCAGGTAAAACTTAATGGAAACCGCATGGAGCTCGGAGAAATTGAATTTCGATTGAAAGAAAATACCCGCATTGGCCACGCAATTGTCGTACTCCCAAAGGCCGGCCCTCTTCAAAAACGTCTCGTTGCAGTGCTGACTTTGAAGATATTATCATCGGTCGAAGATATTGCATCAGGCAGCGCTTGCGAGCTTGTAAGTGACGATGATATGGTGAATTTTGCATACTCAGAGCTCGCTGGAATACAGAAGAACCTCGAGGATCAGCTACCAATTTACATGGTTCCTCAGACCTGGGCCGTTATTAGAAAGATGCCGATGCTGGTTTCTGGAAAGCTCGACAGGAAGACAATTACAAACTGGGTCGAAAATGTTGATGACTCCTTGTACGAACGGATTATGCATGATTACAGCATCGTCAAGCAAAGCAAAGCAGATGGAACTACTGCCAAGTCGAATGATAAAGCAGCTGTCAATGTCCTTCAAGATATTTTTGCGCAGGTTTTGAATATTCCGTCTCATAAGGTCAGCCTCGATCGGTCTTTTGTAAGATTGGGTAAGTTCTTTTGAAAACCATGGATATATGATCGCGAACTGACTCTATGATATAGGAGGTGATAGTATTACAGGAATGGGTGTCATTTCGAGGGCTCGCAAGCGGGGTCTCCATCTAACACTCCATGATGTTCTACAAAGCAATTCCGTGAAAGAGCTGGCCGAAACAGCTGGAGCAAACATTCCCATCTCACAGCACGAAGAAAAGACAAACGAATACTTCTGCCTCTCGCCAATTCAGGATCTGTACTTCCGATCTTCCGACGCATGCCTGGACGATGCCCACTTTAACCAAAGCATGACGGTGCGGGTCACTCGAATGATTGAACCTGATGTTATAAAGGATGCTATCATGGCAGTTGTCAATCAACATTCCATGCTTAGGGCAAGGTTCAATAAGTCTCCAACAGGCAAATGGCAACAAAGGATTACAGGCGTACGTAAAACATCCCATGGTATCTAACATTTCATACAACTGACGTCTGATACAGGAAGTTGATTCGTCTTACCGACTTCGTTTTCATTCAACCAACAATGAGAATGCTATCGTATCCAAGATTACCGAAAGTCAAAGATGTTTGGATATTCAGAATGGTCCGATTCTTGCCGCAGATTTGTTTAACATGCCCGGCAGTGATCAGGTGCTGTATCTTGTGGTACATCACCTTTGCGTCGACATGGTATCATGGAGGGTTCTCCTTCAGGATATTCAGGAATTCATTGATTCTCGGTCTCTTCCTCCAGAAAAACCCTTGTCGTTCAAGAATTGGTGTGAACTGCAAATGGACCATAGCAAGAAGGCTGATAGCAGTGTTCAGCTTCCATTCGATGTTCAACTTCCTAATTTGAGTTACTGGGGCATGGAAAATTCATCCAATGTCTACGGCGACACCAAGATCGAAGGCTTTGTGCTGGATGAGCACACTACTGCCTTCATTCTTGAGAAATGCCATGAAACGCTTCGAACGGAGACCATCGACATTTTGTTATCTGCTGCTATTTATTCCTTTTCCCGTGTTTTCACTGACCGAAAAATCCCGACTCTGTACAATGAGGGCCATGGCCGGGAACCTTGGGATTCAAGTATTGACCTTTCAAGAACTGTTGGCTGGTTTACAACGTTATGCCCCCTGGATGTCCAAGTGGGCTCCGGTAATTTCACCTTCTTACGTACTTGTTGATCGAGAACTGACCAGCGTAGATGACATTCTCGAAACAGTCAAGCGAGTTAAGGACACCAGACGTACATTCTCCGATAACGGACGGTCTTATTTTGCCCAGAGCGTATTAAATTCAGGACCACAAACTGGCTCAACAGACCTTTCTGTTCCACTTGAAATAGTTTTCAACTATCTTGGGCGCCTCCAGCAGCTGGAACGTGCTGACTCGTTGTTCCAATATTATGGGGACATATTCAGCGAAAAGAACTTTGAATCCACAAGAGACATGGGTCGCAAAACATCTCGATTTGCCCTTTTCGAGATTTCTGCTGTTATGGTCCAGGAAAAACTCCATGTCTCTTTTATGTACAATCGAAATATGCACCGAGAGAATCAGATCCGTCGTTGGGTCTCAGAGTGCAAGCATGTTCTGGAAAAAGACATAACACAACTCAGTGGTGCCGGCAACGAAATTACCCTGAGTGACTATCCGTTGCTTCCGGTTACGTATGAAGAACTGGAATCTTTGGCCAATGTCACATTTCCGAAGATTGGAATTAATAACAAGGATCAAATCGAGGATATTTACCCTTGCTCTCCAATGCAGGAAGGAATCCTTCTTAGCCAACTTCGTGATCCAAACGCATACATGTTCCACACCGTTTTTGAGGTCAAAGACTCCGAGACCGGAAGGATTGATTCAGAGCAACTTCAAAAGGCGTGGACAATGGTGGTGGATCGACATCCAGTCTTAAGGACAATCTTTATCGACAGCAACTATGCTGGCGGATCATTTGACCAGCTAGTTCTCAGAAAACTGCGTGACAATGTTCACGACGTCGAATGTGACGACTCTGAGGCGCTTGATATTTTGGAAGCTGCCAAACTCCGACAACTCAACGATAAAAGAACACCGAGAATCTCCCACCAACTTACGATATGCAATACATTCACTGGCCGAGTCCTTATCAAGTTGGAGATGAACCATGCTATTATCGATGGCGGGTCCATTGCTATCCTATTAAGAGATTTTGCACTGGCCTACAGTGGCCGGCTTCCAAAAGAACCAGGACCGTTATACAGTGAATACATCAAATATATCAGGTCAACTACTCAGGAGCAGGCTTTGGCGCATTGGGTACATTATATGGACGGGGTTAAGCCTTGCCATTTATTGTTCGCCAATGAAACCAAGTCGGCTCGTCGGCTGAAATCCACAAAGATGAAGTTTGATCGCTTCCCGGAGCTGCAGAAGTTCTGTGAAAAGCATTCTGTCACCCTTGCCAATTTGACCCTGTCTGCCTGGGCCATTGTTCTCTATCATTTCACAGGCTCGGATGATATTTGCTTTGGATACCCATCTGCCGGCCGCGATGCTCCAATCTCCGGAATTCAAGATGCTGTTGGAATTTTCATTAACATGCTTTGCTGCAGGGTTAAGTTCATTGATGGCCATAGCCTAATCGATATAGTGGAGGTGGTACAAGATGATTATATTAGAAGTCTTCCCCATCAAAGCTGCTCCCTTGCGAGTATTCAGCATGAACTTGGGTTGCAAAGGCAATCTCTATTTAATACAACCCTTTCGATCCAAAATCACTCAGAGCCGAGCGATTCACAAGACAGCGCCTTGTCATTTACCCTGCAAAAGGCCTACGATCCTTCCGAGGTAAGTACAACTGCGTTTACCCGTCAATATCAGATTGCTAAGGAAAGAATAGTATCCGGTAACAGTGAATGTGGAAACTGCCCGAGATCGTGAAGGAATTCTCCTGCGATACTGGACGGATGCTGTGTCTGACTCTCAAGCGAAATGTTTAGCAGACGCAATTGCCCAAGTCTTTACCTGCTTTATCGAGAATCCGTCCGAGTCCGTTTCGGAACTAGAAATCTATGTTGACGCGATACAAGGCCACACACGTCGGCAGCGGAAGATTCCTCAGCCTGTAAATGGCAACGCTAATGCGTCCGGGGAAGGCTTTGGCAACAGCTCCTCCATACGGAAGCTCATTGATGATCGTGTGCATGAAGTCATTGGTCAGATGCTCAAGGACGGCAAAATTGCTATTCCTACACCATCCAAGGTGAGCAGCGTGACTTCCAATGGGGTTATCTGCAAAGACACTCGCCCGCCAGGCTTCGCCGATAATAGGAAGGAAGCTGCAAAGCCCGTTGTGTCTTATGCATCTCCTATAGACAGCAAAAAGTCGGCTGAGTTGGAAGGAAAGCTATGGAACCTCTGGGGCTCGGCGCTGGGGCAACCGCCAAGCACTGTCAAGCCGCAAGATAGCTTTTTCAAACTAGGTGGAGACAGTATTGCAGCCATGAAGATGGCCAGCGCTGCTCGAGAACAAGGACTGCCGTTAACAGTCGCCGATGTCTTTAACAATCCAGTTTTCGAAGACATGCTAGAGAAGGTCCGTGCTGCTGTTATTCCATATGCCGAGGATGAGGCCCAAATTCAAAAAGAACACGAACAGCCAACGGAAAGTAAAGTCGTTCCCGAAGAGAACACACCGTCGCGGAGTAGCTCGGTTTTGGGAACAAGAAGTGTCGATGACGCATCTTTGCAAGGTGGAATATGTCCGAAGGTCGGTGTTTTCAAGGGAGGCATCGCTGATGTTCTCCCTATCACCGATTTCCAGGCCCTATCGATCACAGCAACACTGTTCAAGTCCAGATGGATGTTAAACTACTTCTACCTTGACGGGAAAGGCCCATTGGATCTAAAGCGCCTAAGGGAGGCTTGTTTACGTGTTGTGGACTCATTCGATATTCTTCGGACAGTCTTTGTCTGCGTGCATGGCCAATTCTTCCAGGTTGTGTTGAGAAAGCTGCGGCCGAGTATTTCTGTTCATGAAACGCGAAAGAGTCTTGATGAGTTTACCGAGTATTTGCAACAGAAAGACCGCGAACGGGTGATGCGGCAAGGAGAGCAATACGTACAGTTCTTCATTGTCAAAAATAAGGGTACCGATCATCATCGTATATTGATCCGGATGTCACACACCCAATTTGATGGCGTGTGTCTGTCGAAGATCATGTCAGCTCTCAAGATGGCGTACGAAGGCAGTCCGCTTGCCCCGGTTTCTTCATTCGCAAATTACATGCGATTAATGCCCGCTACGATCACTCCTGAGCACTACCAGCACTGGGAAACTCTTCTCAGGGGATCTAAAATGCCGGAAATTATTCAACGACAAGTGCCAAATACTTTCCAACATATCGGTTCTTTTACGGAACTCAAGAAAACGCTTGATGTTCCAGAAAATGCCCTTGGGAATGTCACAATGGCAACCTTAGTACAAGCAGCTTGGGCATTGACACTGGCAAAACTATGCTCACAGTCAGATGTTGTTTTCGGACTCACAATCAACGGCCGAAACACCACAATACCCGGAGTTGAAAACACGGTTGGACCATGTATCAATGTTATTCCTGTCAGAGTACGATTCGATGAGAAATGGACTGGTCTTGATCTCTTCCGGTATCTTCAAGATCAACAAGTCGCCAACATGCCTTACGAGTCTCTAGGCTTCAGAGAAATCATCCGCCACTGCACTGACTGGCCCGACTGGTCCTATTTCACCACCTCAGTCTTCCATCAGAACGTCGACTACGAAGGCAAAATGCAACTTGATAATACCTGGTACAGACTAGGTGGTGTTGGCGTGATGGACAGCTTCGCAGACCTCACATTAGTCTCTAAACAATCCTCTCCGGGTAAACTAGACATTACCATGGGCTATTCTCTAAAGAACGCAATCCTTGCTTCCTTCGCTGATAGAGCCCTGGAGATGGTCAGCGAAACAGTCAACCGCCTCATCGCTAACCCGAATGCTATTCTCCCTTCTCCACCCACCTTCAACTCCCTACCAAGCCAGGCCATTCCCGACCAACCCAAAACCTCAGACGAGCATTTCCTCTCCACGAATCTGAAAAACAGAAGCATAGCCGAACTCCTGGTACACTCAGACATTCTCACCAAATCTTGGCAACAAGTTCTCCCTCGGCATCCTGAGCAGGACAGCCACGAACAAACCCCCTTCCAGCTGAACTCATCTTTCTTCGAGCTCGGAGGCGACATCTTCAACATGGCACAACTGGTCTGGCTTCTCGACCAGGAAGGCCTACACGTTCGCATAGAAGACATGCTCGCACATCCTTCTTTCCTTGGCCATATGGCTGTTTTGGCTTTGCATAATGATACTTATTTAGAGAAAGGAGTCACGACAGGGGCTGATGGCACTGCGCAGATCGAGGACAGTTTTCCTGTCCCAGATGCTGCCGAGGGGAGAAAAGAGAATAAAAACAGGCCTTGGGGGAAGGCGGTTACGCTGGCGAAGAGGATTACAAGGAGAAAGAGCTTGATGTTGAATTGGAACTGAGTGTGATATGGGCTTGGAATAGGTGGATAGGGTCCTTACCATTATAGGTTTTGCAAAGGGTTTGCTCATCTGATTTGATTTAATTATTGTTACTTCGTTCTTTTGGATATATTTTCTTATTGTCTGTCACTTTTGGGTTTTGGTTTCTTTTGAAAGCTTCACTCCTTAGATTTTCTTTCGTTAATTAGATCCCTTTTTTCTGCCCTAACTGTCACTATCCATTCCTCGGGTACCTGGACTCGAATAGGAGGGTAGCTATATCCCATCCCAGTTGCCTGTCTACCTACATACTGTAATATCTACTCGGCTAATAATAAACCTCGTACTATGTGCAATCAATCCCAATTGGTATCCTATGGATTCTATGAGACAATATGCAACAACGCCTGACATGCAAATGCAATGCATGAATGACCATGACAAGTCAAAGACTCTCTCTGGTATCAAATGCAAGAAAGACAAAAGCCAAGAAAACAGGATATCAATATAAACAATAGAAAAAATAATGCACATAATCCTCCTCTTTTACATATTCCGACACACGGTCCCAGGAAGCTCAAACCATCAATTATAAACCGAGCCCCTGGACCACTTTCCTCTAGCTCTAATCCTCTTCCCAAAGATATAAAACAAAAACGGAATCGGGATCAGCGCAACAGAAATGAAACCAAGCACGCTGGCCGCCCAGTCCACGCCCAGATTATGAAACATGGCATTCGTGAATAGTGGAAAGCAGCCAGCGAACAGACTTCGAAAGAAAGTATTCGCTGCCACCGCGCTGGCTGCAAACTTCTGAAAGGTATCGATTAGGTAATTCAGCGCAGCTTGGAAAATAGTAAAGAAGCCGAATCCCATCATCACTGCACCAACATTCGGACCAATCCAGTGGATATCTGGCGCGCTGGTCCATCCAAAAACGAATAATCCGCCTGCAAAAAAGACAGACCCAACCATCATTGGAGGGAGTCGTGCTTCTGGGACGGGGCGGTTATTATTTGCTTTAAAGCGTTTGATGTAGAAGCGCTGGTTGAAGAGGTTAAGACATGCACCGAAGAGGATGCCAATTAGGTATGCTAAGAATGGAAGTGCACCGACCACTTCGTTCCAGCCTCGGATTTCTTGGAATTCGATTGGAAATGAAGCCAAACTGAGATAGAGAATTCCGTAGACGAAGGAGGCGTACAGGGCGACGAGGAAGCAGATTGGTGTGGCGAGGAGCTGAAACGGGCGGACTAGGTATTTGTTGCCTAGTTCTTTGAAAGTTACGTCCCATTCTTCGTGACGCGCGTGGAGAGCCCAGTTTCCACTTTGGAAGCGGAGGCGTCGCGCTTTGTAGACTAGGAGGGCTGGGGGGTAGCTTTCGTCGAGGAAGATCACGTCCATGGCAAAGAAGAACATCATCATTATTCCGGTGATCTAGATGAAAGTTAGTGGAATTTACTTCCTAGTCCGGAAGGTAACGAACATATTCGGTCCATCTCCACCTCAAATAACTTTGGACAATAGCACCACCGACAATCGGTCCCAGTACTGGCCCTCCAACAACTGCCATCGCATACCCTACAATAGCTGCACCTCGTTGCTCCGTGGACCAGATATCGCTCAATACACCACCTGTGTTAGTTACAGGCGCAGAGCCAAAGAAGCCGGTAAAGAATCGCGTAAGCATTATAGTCTGCAGATCTTTCCCGACAGCGGAGCCGAACGATAAGACGGCAGCAATAAAATAAGGACCTAACACAGCAGGTTTGCGTCCGTATACTTCAGATAATGGTGCCCATACCAGTGGACCCAGTCCTAAATTGATTGTGAGCGAGTTGTAATCAAGCCGCATATTTCTCGACAGTCAAGCCTACCAAAACCAAAAAGCAGCAACGAAGTACCGAGTGTCCCAACTTCCTGCCCGACACCGAACTCTTTATCTATTTGCGCCGTTCCGGTCGAATAACTTTGCCATTGTTAGCATGCCAAAGGTACAAATGGATGGGTCCAATCCATACATCGAACTCGCCCATGTCGCGCCTATCCGAACCATCAGCATATATCTCTATACAAAATCGAAACCATTCAACATACCCATCGTCGTCAACCCATACAACACCGTAGTGACAGACTTCTTTGCAAACCCCCAATTCATAGGCCTGTAAGGATCATCCGGCCCATCAAAGTCAACAATGACATCCTCACTAGTTTTCGTATGCGACAGCGGATGAGTAAACCGAGCAGTCTGGCCGGGCTCGCGGCTTCGAATCCTCGAAAGAACGGTTTGCGCGCGCTCCTCGATCCCCGATACCGCCGATGCGGCGCTACTTTGTTTCTCTAGGCCTCCATTGGCAGTAGGTAGGGTAGGTATATTTGCGATATCATGGCGGTCGTCGCTCGAATAAGAGTCAATATCTGCTTCGCTGGATGTTCGTGAGGAGACGTCGTGATCGTGATCGCCGTTGCGGTTTTGGTCATATTCAGTCATGACTTCATTAGGGTAAATGAATCGGGAGATCTATATGCAAATATAGATAATCTTTGAATTGTGCTTTTGGTTCCGGATATACACAGCGGAGAACCAAATAACAAAAACACACGCTCAACTAGCGAAAGAAGTTGCAAAAATTATCAAATATGGAAGGAATGACTCGTTTTAAAGAAAAGACGTCACCGAAGACCTCCGACGGGGGGAACCCATAAGGCCAATTTTGCGGGTGGCCAGAAGCCGACTTAACCGGTATCGGATCCATAAAAAAATCGCAAGCAAACGGAGGTCCGAAGTTGAGGGTCCATCTTTTTGTTTTGTTGATGTGGGTCGTTCATTGTGCATTCTGGCTTGCTTGCTTGTGTTGTTTCTGCTTGCGGAAGAGAGCCATCACATATCTGGGAATCTCCATTTACCAGTCTCTCTGCTGAGCGAGGATGCCGCGCTCAACATGTCAACATCCTCCAAGCCAAGAGGCAAGAAGTATGTATTCTGCCAAAGCCCGGAATCTTTTCCGAGTGAACATCAGCGGCCTATGAAGCAGGGATCGCCACTTCGGAAGGCTAACAGTGGACCTTTGCAGGCGTTCAACGGTAAGCAAAAAGCTTGACTCATTTCAAACGCCGTCGGAGATTGAGAGAGCTGCTGAATGATTGGCGTGCAGGACTTTCTTGACGGACAGGCACTGGAGGCCTTGAATGGAGGAAAACTGGAGAATTTCTTGATGGAATTACCTACTCTCCACTACCCGGTCACGTGTGGAGGATTAGGGCATTAAAATGGAAGACTGTATATAAGAAAGGGATGGATTGCGTCTATTCATGTCTATATCTACTACCATGCCATAGTTTACATCTCTGAAATCGATGCTCCGGTCCTGCAATTCGATCCCATCATCGTAATGCACATACACATCGCGTCGTAAATTGGAACAGCAAAAAATGCGAAGAGGGACACAACCCCTGTTACCGAAAATCACTCATCAGGTCGCTGAGGTTCTGGGGTGAGCGCTTTCCCATTTCTGGACTGCCTCCATAGCAGCAGTCACCTTGAGCCCAATACGGGCATCAAGTTCGTAACTCTCCCATCGAGCGGCCTTTTCAAGGTATTCTTTACACTCTTGGACTTTTTGCTTTTCAACGTCCTCACCATCGGTAGTCTCCTTCACGGATCCGTCGGCCGCCTCATTCTGTTCAGGACCACCGTGGGCAGCAACATACGTTGGTCGCTCCATCCAAAGGTTCGCGGCCATCTCGAAGTGAGCTACTGGGCAAATCCAATCGTCCTTCAGGTTGCCCTTGAATTGGGCCTTGTCGTGGCTCAGAATGTGGGTTTGGATAAGGTCCTTTGCGGCGGTATGTTTGCGCATCGATCGCAGGACCGCAGCACGAAGAAGCTGCAAGATTGCATTTTCCTCGGGACCCTCTCGCCACCAGTGTGGGTTTGCATCACTTTCAGACCACGCCAGATTCGATAGTGACTCCCCCAGTTGCTCCGTTGTCATACGGCTATGTCCGTTCCAGAAGAATATCATCTCTTCGATAGGGTCGACGCCGACAGCGTCAACAAGTGATACCTTCCATTCTTTCGCACGAGCCTCCCACTTTGCGATTTTGCGGGTCACAAAGACGTCAAACGGTAATTGCTTTGCCATAAATCGCTTCTTTCCAGCTAATGGAGGTGCCTTTCGGAAGTGATCGGCGGCTATCTCGGCATGCTTCTCTGCCTGACTTTTATCTGTTTTGACGGTTTTCCGATATAGGGTAACATGTGCCGAACCGGCGATATAATAATACAATGAGCGAGACCAAGAATTGAGATCAACGCACTGAGTAGGTCAGATTCAGCTATTTCTCGGTTGATGGCTGAGGGTGACAGCTTACCTCAATAAAAGACTCCGCACAGAGCTCATATTTATGAAGGTACATTGAATTCAAGCTTCGTTCAAATACCTTTAGTGCCTCAACCTGTTTAAGAGGGCTGCGGTTGTCGCCTGTTAGTAACTCCAGGGCCTTCTCCAAGTTCTTGTTCGCGCCGTTCATTCGAGAATCCTCTACGAGCCATAGTTGGCTACTTGGGAACCGCGTCCTCATCTCATTCAAGAGAGACTCCAGTCTCTCACGAGGATAGCCCTCGACATCCTCGTCTTCACCGACCGTCGCATCCGCCATAATATCACAATACCGGACAAAACCATTGTAATACCCAAGTACGGCGAAGGCCGACAATCCACCAATCAAATTATGAAACTTGCTGGCCTGCCACAGCATCCTCAAGCCTCGCTTCTTGTCTCCATGGAATCCAATGATACTGAGTAGTTTACTGAAAGCCGGCGGAACCATCGAAATAAGCAAGAGAAGAATTCCAAAGCAGAAGTTGGCGCCTGCGTGTATAAAAACATCGATTTGGTTGTGGAAGATGTCGGAGTCCGGATCATGGTTCAGCATATGGGCAGAACCTGGCGTTGATACGCCGGGAGACACATCGGAGTCAATGTTCTCGTCGGAGACGGCCAAGTTCGACAGCTTCCGATTTAACTCTGTGTTGTCAACTGATCCAGCAGACTCGCCATCCATGCCGTTACTCAATCCCACCTTGATCACATCTTCCGGCTCTGCATCGTCGGTTGGGCCGTGGGCCTCTCGTGGTGGCGGGGTTGACTTGCCTTTCTTTGTGAGGGAAGCGCTAGATGCATTTTTAGTACCAGTAGGTGTTAAATCTCCAGATCGACCCTGCATGAACTTTTCTTCCATCTTAAGAATGGCATCAAGAGTCATATAGGCCTTTCTCAGCTTATAAAACCCTTTAATGCTTTCCGTAAGACTTTCATTCAAAACACCAACAACGGCACCCATGAGCTGCGCCATAGATTGGCATAGCGCAAATTCCGTACCGGGGGCATAGATCCGCGAATGATAGGTATTCGGCGCATTAGAATTATGCTGGGCGCGGTGTTGATCGTTGGCCGAGCTAGTTTCAGCCTCGACAAGCCGTTCGGAAGCTGTATGATGTCAGAACTGGGGCGACCGAGGAGAAAGGAAAGTCAACACACCCAGTCGCATCACATCCTGTTCAAATCCCAGGGTTGCTCGGATAAATGCAACTACTCCTTTCCCGAGCTAGATTGATGGTTGAAAATCATGTAAGCACTAACACCGACTCATAGATAAGGCGAGACATGGGGTCAAAACATGTCTCTAAACTTAGTAGGCCAAACACACATTGTGGAAAGACGAAGAGCCTTTTGCGAGACCTTCTTCGGCACCATCGACATTTTCATTCAGAATCAATGTCGCCGCTGGTTCATTGGTGGAAGGTTAGTATATGTCCATGCGTCTATTTATCTCGGATCATCAGACACACCTCTCAGCGCATCGTCGACTTCTCACGCGGAAAAATACCAATTAGCAAATCATACTATACCACAGGTATCAAAAAGCAAGCTCAGAAATACTCACGGTCCCGTAATTCGGACAATGAGTCCAGAGACTGGGTTGAGGCATTTGCAGGCTTCTTGCCATACAGCCATGATCCTACTCTAAACATCGTAGTAGGAGAGATATAGATATAATAGTAATGAACAAAAAATTCACCGGAACAGAAAAGAAAACCCCAGTTTCATCTCAATCATAAATCGGTCCCGGAAGAATCGGAGAGTTGCAGGAGGCGAATAAAGGGAGGAACAGAGAAGAATACAATATTCTCTCTCCCATTCGAAGCGAAACAAGACAGTTATAATCAAATACCATAACCGGAAGAGAGAAAAAGAAGAGGGAAAAAAAAAGAAGAAGAGAAGAAGAAAAGAAGAAGAAGACGAGAAGACGAGAAAAGTTGGAACCGGGACTAATTAATGGTGGAGGCGAAGCACGGGGAGAAAGAAAATAATGGGATGGAATAAAGAATGTCTGTCGGTTCCAGAATCCATCCAGTCAGTAACTAATTAAATTAATTCTTCTAGTTATAGAGGATTTATTTATTTCTTCTCCGGGAGTTCCGTGGATAGAAGAAGTTAACTAGGTAAGTAGTGTAATTATACTTATATCCTCATATCAGTCGGGATTATCATCGACTTTATCTCCGCCTTCGATCTCGCCGACTTCCTTCATTCTCCCGCTCCATCTTCATCTCTCCCTCTTTCCTCATCCATCCATTCATCGCAAATAATACCTTCAAAATGTCAAACACCTCCCAGTCTAAACAAGATGAACCTACCCAACAATCCCAACAAAAACCTCCCGTTCTAGAAGAAGACGACGAATTCGAAGACTTTCCCGTTGAAGGTCTGTCTGCCACCTAGCTCCCCACCACCCTGCCCCATTCATTCATCCATCCATCTATCTATCCTACGATGAACAACCCTCACTAATTATATTTGCAGACTGGCCCGCAGAAGAAGCAGAACAAGCCTCCGGTTCCGCCGCCAACGGCAACAACGTCCATCTATGGGAAGAGAGCTGGGATGATGATGACACCGCGGAGGATTTCTCAAAGCAGCTGAAGTGCGTTCATTCTTCTTGTTCCCTCTACTTCCACATCCTTTTCTGCCTTGTCGGTACAGTATACTAATCATGGTCCGATGGAACAGGGAAGAGTTGAAGAAGGTCGAAGCGTCGCGGTAATGGGATGAATCCAGTTTCTTCTGTCTTGCGAGCGAGTGTCGGTTTTGGTAGATTGGCTGCATCCATCCGGGTCTGCGAACGCTAGGGATGATTTGTGTTGTTTGGAAGACCGTCTCGGATCGATCGCGTTGGAGATCGTCATTATACCTAGCTAGTGCGTTTATGCGCTAGAGAGTGAGATCTAGTACCTGCAAGGATACTTACTCTTTAGCTCTACCCGGACGATGAGGTGACAGGGTGGTGCAGTGGTTCCCGACTACATAATATATCCTATGAGTATTCATCGATAATGATATGGCCGTTCTTCACTTTCCTAATCTCTTTGGCTTATGCTGATGACAGTGGTACGCTGTTGATTCACGTAATGTCTAAGATTATATATATCTACATGCTATATGCGGTTTGATAAAAAGACTGGCTTTTAAAGCTTAGGGCCCCTATCTATTTGATACATCATTAGAATCTTCCTTGGAAAGTTGTTTTGAGTTAATTCTAATTAATTTTTAGCTGTTTGTACATTACATTCATGAATCACTATATCCCTTTTCAGACATAGCTGGGAGCTGGGACGTGGAGTGATAACCGTGGAGCCGGTTAGCTGCTTTCTGGGAGACACAGCTCATCACCACTCCCACGATGCAGGCGAATTCATAAAGTTCCTCCCACGAAACTAATCATTTACTTACTGGACAGAGCAGTAACACCAGGCAGTTCCTTGCCCTCCAGGAGCTCCAACGAGGCACCACCACCAGTCGAGACGTGGCTCAGCTTCTCCTCAGCACCGTACTTGGCAGCCACAGTGGCGGTATCACCGCCACCGACGATGACAATAGTTCCTGATTGCGCAGCGGAGACAACAGCGTCGAGAGTACCCTTGGTACCCTTGGAGAAGGGCTCCATCTCGAAGACACCAGGAGGACCGTTCCACAGGATGGTCTTGGCCTCGGAGATGGTCTTCTTGTACAACGCAACACTCTTCTCACCAACATCGAGACCCATGTAGCCGTCAGGGATGCCCTCGGCGTCAGTGGCATACCCGGTGTTAGCGTCAGCAGCAAACTTGTCGGCGGTGACGTAGTCGACGGGCAGAACAATCTCGACGTTGTTCTTCTTAGCCTTCTCGGTGATCTCGCCAACAATCTTGCTGCCGGCTTCGTCGAACAGACTGTTTCCGATCTTGACGTTCTCAAGGGTCTTCTTGAAAGTGAAGGCCATACCGCCGGTGATGATAAGGCTGTTGACCTTGGGAAGGAGGTTGTCGATCAGCTGGATCTTATCGGAAACCTTGGCACCACCCAGGATAGCGAGGAATGGACGCTTAGGGGTCTCCAGAGCAGCGGCAAAGTAGTCAAGCTCCTTCTTGACCAGGAAGCCGGAAGCCTTCTGTGGGAGCTCGACGCCAACCATGGAGCTGTGAGCACGGTGGGCAGTTCCGAAAGCATCGTCTGAGATTCAACATTAGCAGCTGGATCATAAATAGCTATTAACCTGGTCAAGACTTACTGATATAGACATCACCCAAAGCAGTCAGACCCTTGCGGAATTCAACGACCTTCTCCTTATCGGCCTTGACCTTCTTGCCCTCCTCATCCTTATAGCTACCCTCCTCTTCAGCGTGGAAACGCAAGTTCTCAAGGAGAACAATCTGGCCACCAGAAGCCTTGTTGACAGTCTCCTCGACGCTCTTGCCGACACACTCCTCACTGAAGATGACGCTCTTGCCAAGCAGCTTCTCGAGCTCGGGGGCAACGGGCTTCAAGCTGTACTTGGGGTTCTTCTTGCCATCAGGGCGGCCGAGGTGGGACATCAGGATAACTGATTTGGCGCCGTGCTCGATAGCATACTTAATGGTGGGGAGAGCACCGACAATACGCTGGTTGTTGGTGATGTTCTTGTTCTCGTCAAGAGGGACGTTGAAGTCAACCTGTATGTCAGATGTATTAGTCCATTGAGCCCATAGCACATCAATTCAAGTTGTTCTCAGGGGACATACGCGAATCAGGACACGCTTGTCCTTCAGGTCAACGTCGGTGATAGCGAGCTTGTTGGAGAGAGACATTGTGACGGATCTTGATGGAAGCTTGGACGGAATTCAGACAAGTAGGAATAAGAGAAGAGAAAAGGAGTTTGGCAGGAAATGAAGTCTTAAAAACAAGAATATATGGCGGGGTAGATGGAAAAGGTCATGGTGGGGCTTCCGGTGAAGAGATTCGCTGACGCAGTGAGTTCGGGCTGATGCGGGATTGATGTCAGTGTCTGCTTCTACATCCCCGGAACACTTCGGATTGTTGTCTGGCTTCATTCTCGATAGCCTCGGACTCGGCAGTTGATCCTCGTTGTTTTGCTCGCTTGAATTGAGTCTCCTGTTGACCCGGTTGTAACCGTGGCCGGACTAACTTGCCATACTCCATACCTGGCCATTGCAATGTGCCTGCAAGCCAGTTCACCTACAGGAAGCTTCCTTATATTCTTCCGAGCTGCAATGAACATAGCACATACGTTTCTTATGATTTCGTGAAACAACCTTGTTGGATACCTTTTAACCCGCTTTGAGAAAGAGACCTGTACATGACCCAGAGCAATGTGAGAACACGATAGCAATCCCGAAATACCTATCATTTACAACGCCTGGCAAAACAATGTCAAAAGGGCAACATTGACAACAGAGACAACCCAAAAGAACCTTGGCCGACATCACAATCACTGTTTCGAAATTCACTCCTCTTCAGAGGAGTTGGTCAAGGAAAGGTATGCAGTCCAAGCGATACCAATCGAGGAGACAAAGGGCTATAAATAAGGGTCAGCTTGTGCAATGGCCACTAAGAGGATCCGTGAGACCTACAATCTGGAATTGAATAGGAACCACACGGAAATTTAGGATCTGAACGGCTGGCCAGAGAACGAAGTTGGCCTTGAGAGTGGGCAGGTATACATCTTGGAATTTGCGTGTCAATGCCCTCCTGCCTCCACCTTCAGCAAGCGTCATAAAGGTAAAGAAGCACACCAATCCTATATGCAATGGTTAGCTATGTCACCCCTTTTTGGGGGCAAATGTCCATACCAAAAGGAGCGAAAATAAACTGGTCTACCGCGACCCGTTTTAAAGCAGGAAGGGTAGGATTCTTCTTCGTAAGGGGAAAGGCTCTTGACAAAAACCCAAACCACAGGAACTGAACCGGCGCCATAAAGAAACCGTACGACATGAACCGAGTGAGCCGCTCGAAATCGAAGGGAGGCGGCCTATTTTTTGCATAACCCAACTCGCCTACTGCCGGTGGCTTCTCCTTATCGAGATCATGAATCTCAATCGAAATCAGGTCGGCTCCCGAGTCCGGTAACGCTCGTTGAGATCGTGTCTTATAAGCCGTAATTAATTGGGCAACTGTGTCTGCGACTCCGCCCAGGACCTAAACGCCATCCAGCGTCAGCGAATATTCATCATCGGGTAGAAATATAGCATATTGAGAGCATACAGCATTGGTAACCATAGTAGTTAATACTGTAGATCATCACCACGTCAGTGATCAGTCAGGTAATCTCGATCGGGATATGGGCCTTACCCGGCTTCTCCGCATAGTAGGAGTTGAATTTGGCAGCGAGCCGTGTTGCAACCGCCATCTCTACTAGGAAAATAATTGTATGAAGTAATGGCTGTAAGGAAAGACAAAGAAGGGGGTGTCAGCCCAGATCAAAATGATGCCCTTTTGCAGGGTGGAATCTGAAGCCGTCCAAGAAACACAGAACTCCGCAGCTCCTAGACTGACGTACCACTCGACCATATATATATCTCCTATTCAGACCATCCAAAACCCGACGTCGAGCCGAAAGAAACATTGTGAAGGAAGTCGAGGCAAATCGCTTGGCTTTATTGGAAGACGAATGGAAGGCAAGACTTTCCCGGCCAGCGGTATCGAGAGTCCGGTCTTAGCGCGAAAGTATGACGCAAAAAGAAAGAGAGAGGCAAGGTAAAAAGGATGTCGATCAACACGCAAAGGAAATATATTCTAATAAATGACGGATCAAGATTAAAGGATCTTGACAAGATAACAGGAAGGAAGATGATGGAACAGAGAAGTAAAGCCTTCCATCCGCAAGGCGCTTCTGCTTTTAGACTGGGCTTAAGTTCAATCGTCCATCCAATCATTCTTTGTGGTCACCTGCCCTTTCTGGTCCTCCATTAGTCATCTTGCCATTACCTAATGCGGAGATCCATAACAGCTTAACACCTCATTCTATTTTCATTCTTACAATTGTTGTCTATTATAGACTATGTGTTTATGTATACGTCGGTTTTCTATATTTGGATTGACCAGGAATATACATATGTTCATCCAGAGATGCTCAACCCTGTTCTATCTCAGCTATTGATGTGACTAAAGCACAAGAATGAGAAGAATGAAAAATGTCATGGACACGACATAAATCGGACGGCAACCCGCACCAGTGCCGATGAGGGACGTAGTGATGCCCAGCGTCGAATGACTCGGAGATTAATATCGAAGGCTTTGCTGACTCCAGCTATGGACGTGTAAATACTGCTGTAGAGAGACTCGATAAAGGAAGAGAAAGCGATGCAGAATAATGCCCAGGCACGGTGCCAGGATGACCATTCTTTGGGGTTGGTGGTTTTCGCCAGCTCTGAACTGGGCCTCGGAGTCAGCTTCATCTTGGACGCCATGGTCGTCTTTCTCACTGCTTGTCTTGACACCACACCACCGTTGAGGGCATCATCACCACGAGGGATACTGCCTTGCACAGCTCTATTTTGACCTTCCTGCACTAGCTGAACTTCTAAATCCTGATGTTCCACACTGTACATGGTAATTGACGGTGTTGGTCAGGCGCTAGGATCGTGGAGACGTTGTTCAGCGTCTGCACATGGCCTTCCCCAAGAAGAGGCTATATTCCACGCAGCGTCAGTTTTTGTACAGCTGTTCCTACAAGCTCGCCTGTTACACAAAGCTCGATAAGTACTAGCTAACAAATGGACGGCTCATTCCCGCCGAGAAGGGCTGATTGTACCTAGTAACCAATCAAACACTTGCCAGTTGAACATCTCCACTCGCATCGGGTCGCCCGATAAAAAGGCATTATTTAAGGCTCAAAGGATGAGAGCCATACAGAGCGACCCCCCGGCGCTCGGAGGGAACGGGCGCAACCCCGGACTTAAACCCGGACTTAACGGCCCGCTGCTATGTCAAAAGATCTATGTCCAGTACAATACATACTATAGAAGACTTATACTTAATCCAATTAAAAACTAGCCACGGGTGGTTTTTATTCGGTTTGTATCCCCATGCTAACCCTCAGCTTTGTGCGCCACTTTCGTAAGCTGCTTCCTTTTTAATATCGTCCTTACCGGCCCTGTTCTTGTGGCGCTTCTCTCTAGGGCCTTGCTCTCTTTCTCACTTCTACCCCTGGCCGTTCAGATTTATTTCCTCTGGCTAACTCTGGTTTATTCTCATTCTCGCTAAACGAAGCTAAAGCATTACGGCTGAACAGTACTGGTATAAAAACGTATAAAAACACCACGAATGTAAGTTCCAAAATACGCATAAGACAATACCAGCGTGTTTCCAGAAGCCCTGCCAAGGAAAGCAGAGGAGACAAAAACGGCGTTCAAACGACTGATTCCATTTGCCTCCCTTGCAGTCAGTTCCACTGCAATCATGTCGACTCCGGAGCCGCTTCCCAACCCCCAGCGTGTCATTACTGACACCGATCTCGAGACTGGCATCTCGCACTTCAATACGACGCTAGACGAAAGCCTTACGGTCAAGCAGGACCTCGGAGGTTCCTTGTTTCGCTTAGGCTACATCACCGACAAGACCCCAACACGCTCGATGGCACCGATCTCACCAACTACATTGACTACCTGGAGAATGCCAGTGTGCCTCCCGTCACCCTCCCCGATGGCCGGGGAATGATATGGTACATCGATACCCCTCCTGGTAAGGGTAGTCCTTCCCACCGCACCCTCAGCTTCGATGTTGTCATCCAGGTCGCGGGTGAGATCGAAGTGACGCTTGAATCTGGAGAGAAGCGCGTCCAGAAGCCTGGTGACATGCTTATCCAGCGCGCTACCACTCACACTTGGAGAAACCCTAGCAAGGACAAGTGGACACGTATGGTTGGTGTTATGTACTCAAGCAACCCTGTCGTTCTCAGCGACGGCACCGAACTTGGCCCTAGTGGACTTTAGTCGCCTTATTAGCAATAGTATGGACTATTTCGTGCCTTCATAGGACAATTGATTTATTTTTAGGCCATCGTTTTCACGTGCTGAAGCATCCAGCATGACGATAGATATTATGTACCAGCATGGGGCTGCCGGCCGGCCACGGCATCGTGGGGACAGAACCCGAGTGGCTCGGAGCTGTTGAGCTGCTCCATAAGACCATTCGCAAGCATGACAAGCCTTACTTGGGCTTCTGCCTGGCAAAGGAGATACGTTCCTCAAGGACAAGAACTACATGTCCATATGCATCGTGGCCGGGGACACGCTCAAGCTGGGCGAGTGATGGGTAACTTGACGAAGAGAGCCAAGATGACTCAGGGCAAATGCTGCCAAGTAAGGACTCTCTACTAGTATATTCATTATTACAGTTGTCATTTATTATTGCGTGTGTGTTTTATACGTCAGTTTTCTTTCTATACTTCAGTCACTAGGAATGTGCATATGTCCATCTAGAGATACCCAGCCCTGTCCAATGTTATTTCGTACCTGCAATCATGGTGCTTTTTCTTTCAAAAGCGACAATATCCGGGAGATCTCTAATGTCTGTCGTCTCATTTGTATTGACATCCACAAGGCGAACGGATTCCAAATGAAGACAGCCCACAGTCAGTGGAAGGAGCTTCAGTTCCGTCGAATGGCACGTTCCAGGAAGGAGAGGACTTGAACCTCGAGTCAGATTTAAAGGATATTTAATGCTTGAACAGAAAAACTTACCCGATTCTGATATCAGTGCTTAGACACACCAGGTCTGCCTCTTGGCCGGCCACGCTCTTTTGCATGGCATGCACAATATTATCATCCGTGACCGCTTCTGCAACTTGGATTTCCTTCCGACTCGACATCGATGAGGAAGACGGTCGGGCGACATGGCCTCTTGGGTCCACTCGCTTTCGTCTCGGTATGCCTATCATTGCGAATTTTCGCGGTACTGTCGAGCGATTCACAATGAAAACATCCCATGAAAACGGTTTACCAACCTCCACGCTGGCAGGTCCAGAAAATGATATACTAACGCCGAGGTCTGCTCCGGAATATGCCCGCTCCCTTATGGAGCTCCGACTTGGAGGCCGGATCCCAGAATTCGTACTAGAATGAGTTGGGTTCATTGGAAGGCTTGCCGGTCGGTTGTTCCTTTGCAAGGTAGGTGTCGGGCTGCCGAAAGTCGGATTGAGCGGTAGAGAAAAGTCAACATTCGTTCGCCATTGCATGGAGATCCGCGGCCGGCAATCATCTGATAGGAGTATAACTGCGCCCAGGGATATGTCTAATATACTAGGCGTTACAGTTGATGACGGATTTGGATCGGGACCAAACTCCGACGTCAACTTGTATACTAGGGTCACATCGTCCCTAGGACTACATGTTATAGGCGGAGTGAGTTCTGGCACATCTGATAATGTCTCAACAGTACCGTCCGAGAGGTATAGCTCTGCTTTATCAAGGATGACGTCGCAACTCAAAAACGGAGTAATTTCAAAGTCAAGACTTGCAACCGTCGTTGGCAGGGCTGAATAAGAGTTAAGTCGTGAATAACGTATCCGTGCACTAGCCGCAGCAACAACGCGAATCGGATGACCAGTTTGTTGGTAGACATTATATATTGGGTCTTCAGTAAAAGTTGCCGGTACAACTCTTAAAAGCCTCGAAGCTGGAAGGAATGGATCCTTTTGTTGGAAGGTTTTATCAGATGACAACGGTTGTAGAACGTTCGATGACGCAGGCACCATCGGCGGCAGATAATCATCTCCCCGAGTTTGATGTTGTCGACTTTCGGTAGGGTTAAGACTAGCAGATGCAAGGAAGAGGAGGGAAGGGTGTTGAATGCGAATGCGCGGACGTCCTCAAAGACCTGTCAGTACAAAGTTACAGTAGAGCAAGCTGGTCAGGACCATACTGATGAAGGTTTCAATACTCCATATTACGTATACATGGTTACCACTTTCTGTATCACCCTCGAATTCATTCACAACTACCAACGGGTCTTCATCTCCACTGACAGCCCCTGAGAATATCAAATCTCGTGTAGGAGTTGGGTTGTCTGCTACAGACTCCGCGGGTTCAATGGCAAAAGCATCAAGTCGAACTTCGAGGTGCTGTAGGTGGTGTTTCAGGCTAGATTCTGAGCAATTAGAGAGTCGGAGGACTATTCGCGGAGTGCAGTGTTCATCTAAATCGCTGGAGATCAGTAAGAGATCGAGTCCGGCTGGAGTAGCATACATTCACCTACCAAAAAACAACAAAGGGCGCTGGGGTATAGATGATAGAACAGAAGGCAAATCGTCAGCACCGCCCTCTAAAGCAGAGGTCAACGCAGCCTCCAAGTCTATATCTGAGGCATGCGGGACAACTGTATCTAGGACAGCACGTCGTAGGAATTCCCCGGGATCCTCGAAACTTGGCATTGCAAAAATAGCAATGTCATGCTCATCTATGGCCAAAGCATGGATAGGAGTAAATGAAAAGAAAGTGATAACAAAAGGAACAAGACCAGTTCAACGTTTGTGTTATTCTTTACCCGGACAGGAAGCTCCCTGCACGGGTTAAGTGCAAACATGGCAAACATCTAGCGCCAGAGCTCTTTTTCATTCCAATTAATCTATCTTTCTTCCCTACCTACTTTCTGTGTTGGTCGATCTGAAGGATATCTTTCTACTGTGGGTGGATTCACGCCTACAATATGAATCCTATGAATAGTCCGTCAGCTGTTCCTCCTCTTTGGCAGGAGGCTCACACCCCTGATGGTCGTCCTTACTATTACAATGTTCAAACGAAAGCGACACAATGGACAAAGCCTGTCGAATTAATGACTCCTATGGAGGTTAGTATGCCCTTTTCATATCTGTCTTGTCCATTTCAATATAACTGACTGATATCTATCCTTGTAGCGCGCATTGGCAGACCAACCATGGAAAGAGTATACTGCTGAAGGTGGACGGAAATACTGGTACAACACAGAATCCAAGCAAAGCACTTGGGAGATGCCAGACGTTTACAAAAATGCTATCGCACAGGCTCAGGCATCCCAACCGGCTCCAGCAGCGTAAGTTTTCCCTGAAATGCTTGGGTCGCAACGATATTTACTTACGTGTTTGTAGGGGCCCTACTTTTGTCGCCGGCGGAGTTAGTTCATTGACTCCTTACACTCCACGTGATCGCGAGGACTATGATCGAGGATTTGGTGACCGGCGTGGAGGGTTTGGCGCAGATGTGAATGGCGTTCCTGCTACCCCATTAGATACTCAAGCGGAGCCCACGTATCACTCAATTGAAGAAGCAGAGAGCGCGTTTATGAAGATGCTGAAGCGCCATAATGTTCAACCAGACTGGACGTGGGAGCAGACCATGCGCGCAATTATCAAGGATCCCCAGTATCGCGCTCTGAAAGATCCCAGAGACCGCAAAGCAGCCTTTGAGAAGTACGCGGTCGAGGTTCGCATACAGGAAAAGGATCGAGCGAAGGAGAGATTCGCTAAGCTCAGAGCAGATTTCAATACCATGTTGAAGCGGCATCCTGAAATCAAGCACTATAGCCGTTGGAAGACTATTCGGCCAATCGTCGAAGGTGAGACTATTTTCAGATCTACAAACGATGAAAGTGAAAGGAAACAGCTATTTGAAGAGTACATTCTCGAACTCAAGAAAGAATACGTTGAACAGGAGGCTATCAAACGTAAGGAAGCAATGGATGAGTTAGTGAACATCCTCAATTCTTTGAATCTGGAGCCATATACACGATGGTCCGAAGCTCATGCGGCCATCCAGTCTCATGACAGGGTTCAGAATGATGATAAGTTCAAGACCCTCAGCAAATCTGACTTTTTGACTGCTTTTGAAAACCACATCAAGTCTCTTGAACGGGAATTCAATGATGCCCGCCAGCAGCAGAAACAAGCAAAAGCGAGGAAGGAGCGCCATGCCCGTGAACAGTTCATAGAGCTGTTGAATGAGCTCAGATCGCAATCCAAGATTAAAGCCGGCACGAAGTGGATGAACATATACCCATTGATTCAAAAGGACCCACGATATCGCGGAATTTTGGGCCAGTCAGGATCTTCTCCCTTGGATATCTTCTGGGATATGCTTGAAGAGGAAGAGCGCTCTCTGCGCGGCCCACGCAACGACATATTGGATGTTCTCGATGTAAGTACAAACTGGAATCACTCATTTCATCGCTTTCTAACACATGTTTTAGGACAAACATCATGAGGTTACCCCTAAGACAAACTATGAAGAATTTGAATCTGTTACTCGCTCTGATCGTCGGACAGCGAACATTGACCCAGACATTCTCCACCTTATTTTCCAGAGAATTCAAGAGAAGGCCACCCGGCGAAGCGAAGATGAAAAACATGCGGCCGATCGTCATCAACGACGCGCCGTTGACGCACTGCGCTCTCGGCTCAAGCGCCTTGATCCGCCTGTTCGGGCTAATGACACCTGGGAGCAAGTGCAACCCCGTGTCGAGAAGTATGAAGAATACAAGGCTATTGAATCTGATGAACTCCGCCGAACTGCTTTCGAGAAATTTATTCGTCGCTTGAAGGAGAAGGGCGAGGATGCTGAAAGGGATCGTGAGTCACGAGATCGTGACCGAGACCGCAGCCGACGGGATTATTATGATCGAGATCGTGACCACCGTTCATACCGTGGCGAGCGGAGAGGTGTCTCTAGTCGACGCAGCCGGTCTCCCGAACCAGATGCATACGAGGCAGACCGCCGTAGAGCCCAAGCTGATCGTGAACGGTCATACAAGAAGTCTAGCGGTCTTTCGCCCGTCCGCGAACGCCGCGAAGAGCGGGATAGATACAGGGAACGCGAGCGTGACTGGGATCGTTCAATGAGCCACTACGGTCGCGAGCGTCGCGACCGTGAGGAGGAACGTGAAAGGCTCTATCGCACCCGCGCAGATCCTCGCGGTAGTCGAGATGAATTGGATTATGGAGGTGACACCCGTAGCGTAACTAGCAATGACCGGAGACGCAGGCGCGATAGCGACAGTGAAAGCGTTGCTAGTCGTTCTGCTAAGCGTTATCGACGTGACAGCCACGAAGGAGAGCGCAGTCGAGGAGAACGCAAAGACAAAGAACGCCCGGAGGAGCCGAAAGCAGAAGAAAAGGCCGTCCACTCCGGGAGCGAAGAGGGGGAGATTGAAGAGGATTAGATTGACCTTCTACATAGGTAGCGTAATAAGCAGAATGCAGATCGATTCAGAGGTTAGTAGTGCTAAATTTGAGGAGCCGTTTGATTGTGATATAGTATCTAGTTGACTTCGAAATATAAATCTGATGCCCGGGGTTCATGTTGCAATGAGACCTTTCTACAGTCTATTGCCAAATAACGAAGTACTTGACTAATAATAAGATATGTCGCTTTCTAAGAAACGTCATGCCTGCCATTATTTCTTATGGAGATATATCAACGCCAAGGTGCCATTGATAACACACCATATTGCTGCATGAAAGGTTAAATCATGATCACCTTTATAGAAGCCCAGAACTCAAACTCACCCAGGCACAAATTCATATAATAATATCCCACCTTCTCGGTGAGAAACCCCGAGACAAAGGGTCCGACCAACAAACCGAGATTCCAAGCCGTTTCAGTCAAGGAATAAACTCTCGACAAACCACCATTCGGCCCAAAAATCCCAGGTTCACGCTCCTGGAATTCCTTTGCTACGTCTACACATCGCTCTGCATCAACAAAAAAGTCCTCCCATGAGACGACAGAGACGAAAACTTACAAGTCAACTCAATGGTCGCCGACCCAGCGGTCACCGCCCTCGCAAGTCCTATACAGACAATAGTAACCATATAAGCCGTCTTTCCTCTCTCTCCGGAGCCGAACCAGCTCGTCCCATCTTCTCCCGGGAATCCAAGGAGCCAGAGGAGAGGAGCCAGGGTCAAGAATCCAAAGCCGGCGGGATAGCACACGCCGATTTTATCTTTCAGGCGTCCAGCAACCGGGCCAAAGATCATCAAGGGCAGTTGGAGTAGGCCGAACATGAGCCCTGCGTTGAGGGTATTCCATCCGAATACCCGCTTCACATGGAGAGGTAGTGTCGTGTCGAAACTGACGAGGATTATCGAGTTCGACATTTGTATTATCAAAGCGGCTATTACTCGCGACTGCCGGAACATTACTGAGTAGAAATGACTGGCTGGGTACTTCTCTTCTGGTTTTTGGTTTTCAGGAGCTGGCGATTGATTGCCGTCGCAGTGACCATTCTTAACGGAGTCGTACGTTGTCGAATGCTCATTTTGTAGGAGTGCAGTGTTCTCATCATCTCCGATAGGCACGGGCATAACGACAGCCATATCAGCATCTCCCGATCTTGCATCGCTATTAGCCGTCGAATCAGAAATGTCTTCATTCGCTGCCTCGGGATTCTTATCCTTAGCATCAACTTCCTTCCCATCCCCCGAACTCTCAATCATAACCAATCGCATAAATATATCAACGACAAGAACAACAATAGCAGTAGCCCATGTAACCCAATATCCAAACAAATGCATCAATATCCCTGCAACCATTGGGCCCAATAACACGCCTGCGGCGAAGAAGACAGATATCATAGATAAAGTCGTTCCCAGATGCTGTGTTCCGACTGTATCTGCTACAGTCGCCGATCCGACAACCCATACTGCTACGCCGCCGATAGCTTGGATTATACGGCCTAGGATGATGAGGGGGACTATAACTTTGTTAGCCCTTAATTCTCTTCCCGGACTATCGCCTAGATGGGTAGGGCTAGAAAAGAAACCAGGACGGAGAGGCATGAAGGACGAAACATACGCGATATACAAGTAGCAACAACAACTGTCCCAATAACCTCAGCACCCAAACTAAACATCAACGATACCTTCCTTGAGGGCACTTTGTCAGCGATGTATCCCACGATTGGGCCCGAGATTACGGATGTCAAAGCGTGGACTGTGAGGACTTGATATGTGATTCGTTGGGTTTGGGATGGGTCGAATTTGAGCCGGTCTTCTATCATTACGGGTAGAATTGGGACTATGAAGCTGTAGAGGAAGTTTTCTATTTGAATTATTAGTTGTGGTATGGTTGGTCGTTGGTGGTGCTAGGTTAGCCTACCTGAGAATATGGCGATTGTCACGGTCGACAGGATGAATACTTTAGATGACCTCCATTTGTAGCCAACCGGCTTTTTAAATTTGGTAATCATTCTTGATAATTTGATTTATTCCGAGCATACAAAAGAGGTTGAGTTTTGAATGTAGGCGGAAATATATAAGAAACCAGTCCTCCACAGCGGAAATCAGCATATATACTCCAACAATCCCCACGCTTAATAACTGTTGAACCCCACCAGCTCCAATGAACCATCTACTGCACTATATCGGTTCCATACAAAAACCAGAACATAAGCATTTACAACCAGATTGACCAATCCAGCCAAGATGATGAAGGCAAACAGCGAATAGTAAGATCAATTTAGCTGAAAGTTCCCCAAACCTATCCACTAATGCATCTGCCTTGCTGATCGATATATCTTGGTCTTATTGGAAAAGTGCTAGCCATTGGCCGTGGACGGGAGCTTTTCCGGTGAGGATGGGTTTAGACTTGCTTGGTCATGTTCGGTTAGGGTTGCAGGCTGGATCCCTGTTGTGTTGAGTTTGAACGATGTTGAGCAAGGAGTTTCGGAGCAGCAGTCTATACACAGTATATGTATTTAGTCTGGCGGTATGTTTAAATGTGATTGAAGAACTAAGACTTAGTCTTCACGCAATACGACAAGAACCACAATAGTCACTGACAGTGCCATATTCCACAATCATGTCAATTGGACTATGTTCACTAGCAGACTGTTGACTCTCTAAACCAGTGCCCTTATTTGGCTCATTCCTCGTTCCCAGTTTAACCCCTTCTCCCTGCACTGAATAACCAGCCATCTATCTCATAAGTCATATAGCTTTTGAACCCAACTCCGGCATATTCCATGCAAAATCAGTCCGAAGCCAAGAAGCCTAATGATCAAACCCATTGTCTGCCCCCAAAGCCGTCGCAGCGAGAATTGCACCAGCAAGGACGTACCCGATAGATGACTGTGATTCAGACACAGACGAGTCTAAACTGGGTAGGAGAGCCACTACTCCTAACCCCAATCAATGTCATCATCGTCATCATCCTCGGCAACCTCGTCGTCAAGCTGTGTACAGGAACGCCGCTTAGCCCGAGCAGCAGAGGCCTCGAGAACGCCCGAAAACGCCACTGCCAAGAGGTACTTCCCATTAACATGGGAGCGATTAAGCTCGTTAGGGATGCCCTTTTTAACTCTTCTCCTCTTCCAGGAAGTACTGTAGACATAAGGTTAGCATGTAATGGAAAACACTGGCATGCGTGGGTAAACTTACGTAGTTGCCGGCCAACTTCTGCTCCTGGTCCATCTGGCTGTTGTACTTGTTGATACGCGGGCGATAGCTGTTGGGATCGCGGCGGAAGGTGACATCCAAACTCTCCAGGAATCTGTTGCAGCCAGTAACCAAGCTTTCTGGGGAGTTTGCGCGGGCATTAACGGATGGCTTGCCGTCGAACACAATAACGCGATCGGCCAGATAAGTAGCCATGATGAAGTCGTGCTCGACAATAAATGCGGTCTTCTTGGCGTGCATAATGAAGCGCTTGATGACACGGGCAGCCACAATACGCTGCTCGGAGTCAAGGTATGCACTAGGTTCGTCGATGAGGTAGATATCGGCAGGAAGACCAAGAGCAAGCACCAAGGCGACACGCTGCAATTCACCACCAGACAGGTTCTGGACTTCTTGGTCGATAAAGTCGTCGATTCTCAGAGGCTTGTACACATCCGTCTGGAACTGCGGCGACAGGAAAGCGGCCTTGATACGCTTGAAGAACAACTGGCGTACAGTGCCTTGGAACTTGGGCGTGATCTTCTGGGGTTTCATGCTGATGTTCATGCTCGGGACACTAGCGCCACCGTCAGGCTTCTCAGCACCAGCAAGCATCTTACAGAACGTTGTCTTTCCAGTTCCATTCTCACCCATCATGACAATGATCTCAGAATCAGTGAACTTTCCGGGTTCGATGGAAAGATGGAAGTTGCCGAGACTCTTCTCCATTTTAGGGTAGCTGAAAGCACGGTCCTTGTCACCCAAGAACTCGTCACCTGCCTCGGCAATACGGAACGTCAGGGACTCGTCTCTGAATCGAAGGTTCTCCGTCGGGATGTGGCCATCCAGGAAGATATTGATACCTTCACGGACAGAGGAAGGCAAGGTGACTACACCATAGGCTGCGGGCTTTCCATAAAGCACACAAATGAAATCGGATAGATAGTCAAGCACAGACAAATCGTGCTCAACGACGATGACATAGTCATCTGGACGGAGAAGCTCGCGGATCGAGCGAGCTGCCGCCAGACGCTGCTTAACATCAAGGTAAGATGATGGCTCGTCAAACATGTAACTGTAGTCTCGTTAGAACTGAAGAACTGAACCTATGCACCATTCGTCGAGGGCTTCTTACACATCAGCTTTCTGCACACAAACTAGACCAATGGCGAATCGCTGAAGTTCACCACCGGAAAGGAGATCAATATCACGTTCGGCAACCTGCTTCAATTCTACAACAATTAGCGCAGGAATTTCAATCGGTTGAAATCACATACCAAGCACATCCATAACATGCTCCATGTTGTCCATCTGAACGCGGCCCTTGATGAGATCCCCAACCTTCTTGACCGGTCCCTTGACAGCCCTGGGGATCTGATCGACATACTGAGGCTTCACAACAGCTTTCAAGTCGTCCTCCAAAACTTTGGTGAAGTAGTCTGGTCAAGTTAGAAATCATAATCCCTCATCTATCATATAAAAGATGGACATACTCTGCAAGTCGGAGCCACGGAAATATTTCAGGATCTCTTCCCAGTCCGGAGGGTTGTCATAACGTCCCAGATTGGGCTTCAGTTTGCCACTGAGAATCTTCAAAGCCGTACTCTTTCCAATACCGTTTGTTCCAACGAGACCGAGAACCTGACCAGGACGGGGCATGGGAAGGCGGTGCAGCTTGAAGCTGTTGGCCGAATATCGGTGGGTGACTTCGGTTTCCAAATTGGTGGGCAAGTTGATAATGTGAATCGCACCGAAAGGACACTTCTTGGGACAGATACCACAGCCGATGCAAAGGCGTTCAGAAATGAAGGCGATCTTGGATTCGGGAGTGACCTCGATACAGAGCTTGCCGGTACGGACGACCGGGCAAGATTTCTTACATTCCTGGCGACATTTCTACAAAAATGAGCATATTTGGCATAGTTAAATCGAATAGATTATATCATACCTTTGGTTTGCACTGCAAAAATCGAAAATTTTATGTAAGTAAATAACGAACAGGCGCGGCAACAAATTGCAGCGGGGTACTTTTCCAACCCACCTTGTCACTGTTGACAATAGCAACACTAAATACAGAACGCAATCAGTATACCGGTCTGAATTCCGGACGGAAGACAAAAAGAGACATACCGAGTAAGTTTGTCAGACATGGTGTCTGATTGCTGGGTTCAAACAACACGCGATGGATGAAACAATAAAAAAAAGCGGCAGAAAAGTTCCAGTCCACTGGTAACTAACCCCTTTGACATGAAACAGACAATACCGTTGCAGCAGGACAAGAATGGCGCAGGGATGCCAACTAACTGCACGGAAGGAGCAGACAAGTGGATGATGGAGAGAGAGAAACCTGTCGAGAGAGGAGAGGGGCAGCTTTCAAAACGATGTGCAGTTTCTTTGTGCGGGCAGCCTTTGTGCCTAAGGCAGCAAAGTCAGATTTGTAAGACGGCGCTCTGATTGGTTGCCTCGAACATCCCGGAATTATATTGACCCGAAGTAAAAAGTCACATGATATTCACACACACTAATCCTATTTTGGCCATTTACATAAGCAAAACTCCTCGCTTAACACGCACTAGTGGATTGGAGCCTGAAGCGTCAGGCCAGCAGGCAGTCATCCTCTACTTCCATCTCCCTTCGTTTTTCTCAGCAGCCTCTCAATCGCTTCTTTCCATCTTCCCTCCGCT